>VCCN01005530.1:390590-404649 GCA_006491835.1 Architeuthis dux
TCGTTTTCAAAAGGTAATTAGAGAGAATGTGTTTTCATAACTACATCGATCGTGGGTTGTGTCTAGATGGAGACTTTCTCTGTCTGTGTGCGTATGTGTTGGTTGGGTAAGTGCATATTGTGTTTGACCTGAGGTATCGGGTTGGGCTTTTCCAGGTCCACATCCGACCTTCCCGTTTTTGAAAGTATGTATTAGTTATCTTTAAACCATATCTCTCTGCGAAATTTACTAGCATGTCACCTCTCTCATGTCTCTGTCATATCCCATAGTTTCCTACACTAGATTACCCAACCTTTCCATTACCTAACTTAGCATTAAAGTCGCCCCTGAGTAGAGTGTAGCTAGTTTTCTGTTGAACCATTATCCTACTGATGTCGTCATAAAAACCTTCTATTTCTTGTTCAGAGCTTGTCGAATTTGGTGCGAATAAAGATGTCTGCCCGTTGTCAAATCGGTTTTGGACTCTTTCATTCTTCGTTGCATGCAAACAGCCCCGCATATATCTATTCCCTCCAATGCATTGAACCCGTACAGCAACAGGCGCTATCACCAATTCCCTGGCGTTAGCGTCGCCACAGAAAAAGACCGGGGAAAGGCAGCGGAAGGCACGCACTAAATGCAGATCATGTGCAGCGGGTGCAAAACGATGAGCTATGGTACACTGAGAAAAAGAAACAAAATAGAAAGTAAAAAGAAAACAGAAAAGAAAAAAGAAAGAAAGAGGCGAAGAGGCAAAACAAACCAAAATAAAGTAATACAAAGAGGAACAAAAGTAGGAATGAAACCATTGAAAAACGGGAGACGAAATGATCGGCTGGGATGGACGACGAGTTGACAGAAATGTGTGACATTAACGCAATCTTTATGAGAGCTGAACTGATACATCTATTGAATTGGAATGCAGGTGACTTGCGCTGCATCGTCTTCACTCTCTTGTTTCCGCCAACTATTTCGATAGAGTAAGCTGTGCCCGTATGCTGGCTACGGCTTCAGCTGTCCCTTCTTTGGCTCAACATATCACATTATTACTTACTCGGCCCGGAGATATGTGAAATAGATTTACAGGCGATAATCACCTGAAGTGGAGTCACTTACCTGGCACTTTGATAAACAAAACATAAAACTATCGTCATGATTAACAGTGGTGGAGCTGTATACAGGAGTGGTTGTGTCCATGCCTATCCCGAAATGATAATCATTAAATCAAACATTACAGTTGCTGAGTTACACGATATTTGACGCATACGCTATTTAACGTTTGCCATAACTTATGTTATATATCTGACCGCACCATTGGTCTCGGTCGATTCAGACAAGTGCCAGACCAGTGGTTACATCTGCCAGGTCACCAAAAGTGAACATTCACTCGATTTATGAATGACCGCGAACAGTTCGAAATGATCAAAGTGATGACCTTTAGCTCTTTGGCTAATGACTCTTTGATTATGGCTTCTAAATCAAGAATTTCACTTAGCGGTCAGCTGCCCGGATTGCAATGGTTAGTATACAACAACGACATCACTGGTGACCTGTACTGAACGATGTGACATCTACCTCCTAATCATGGCGAGTGACATATGCCAGCAATCGTATTATTTAATAAGAAACGCGCCCATTTCCTCTTCAGTTCGATTTCCTCCGAATTATCGGCTCTTGCATTTAACACCCCATGTGTGCATTATGGCACCATAGGTTGGTCAGTTCATAGTCTTCCTGCCAGCTAATTCCATATTGATATCTGTGGTTACAGCTCCGGGCAAAGTCATGCATTTATTACGAAATATCACCTTTTTTGGCCAAGGGCGACTGTTTTTAACACAATCTCTTGGAGTCCGTTGATATGTTCATCCATCTCCTAAGTGGAGAGCTTTGTCTATTCATTTGTATCTTTCTTCTCAGTTTTTGGGTGACTGTCAACTGCACTGAACATGAGATAATTCCGAGGAATGCAAAATACAAAAATAAGTACCGCGCAAAATGGCCTTTTTCTACTTTGTTTGCAGATTAATGGATCGATTTTAAGAAAAAAACATTTCTAGAGAAAGAAATTTGCCAAAATATCTGACACTTTTCTATTTCCATAACAAACAAAAACGAACGAAACAGTAACTCGATTTTTATCTTTTGATACCATTGTCAGTCCATGCAACTCTTTATGCGTGATGAGATGTTTTTGATTATTACACTCTCCATACATCACTTTCTGAATGTAGAATATACTCCTGCTATATTTTGGGTGCACAACAAATTAAATGTACGTTAAATGCGAGCTCCCCTACTTCTTGTGTTGTGAGTAAAGAGCATGTTCAACATACGTTTTCTTTTAAAAACATTATCACAAGTGAATCAACTAAATCATATTTTTGCTGTTATAGATTTTCTGATTTAGAAACGCAGAATTTCAGAACGCAGTTAAACATCAAAAGAATATACCGATTCCAATTCCCAACGGACTTATCTTTAAACCCTCTAAAACTCATTCACGATCAAGTGGCATTTTACAGAGATTTCATTTCATTAGGATGATATTTGCCGAAAGTCGAATAACTTCTTAATTATTCGTCTGCTAAGCGGAAGCCAACACACACACACACACACACACACACACACATACACACATACGCACACATACACGCATATACACACATATACACTCACATACGCATACACACATACATACACACATATATAATTACTTACTGAGTTTAGTTTAGTGTTAGCGAGAGAGAGAGAGGTGGAGAGAGGCATTAAGTTCTTCACATTTATGCCAGCCTCCATTAAAATGGCGTTTGTGGCCAAACATTTCAAATAATCTCTCATGATTCGTGATTCTTCCCCGTTGGAATTTCACTTTTCGTCCTTGGATGATCACAACAAAAGGAAATGAATAACGTCCAACAACGCAGGTCAGGTCAGACGGAAACGGTGAACTGGTTTTGTATTTATGTTGTCTCTTTTCATGCAAACGGGAAAGTTTCCTTAATTACTACGTGACTTTACTCTCGGCTGATTTAATGACAATACATCCATCTGTAAATATAATCGATAATTAAAGCTTACTAGATAATTCAAGATTACATTGTATTACTTGTTAGTATGCTCATCAGCCTTCACAGCCAACAGATTATCGCAGACATGTTTGTGTTTCCACCGGAACGCTGTTATCGCTAAACATTAGTAGTTAAATATCGTCATTTATCTCCAGATTTCAATTTCCTTCGTTTCTATCGTGTTTTGTGTTTAGTGTTCGTGCCACTTGCGGAAGTATTCACTTCGTCCTGTCCAGCCGACTGACTAGAATCATTCTCCGGGAAGTCGATGAATGTCTCTTCAAAAGAAATATGTCGTTATCTCTGTACTAAGAAACTTGTATTTCACTTGATGCTCACTTGGTGCCCTTCACGTGTAACCCTGTGCTAGCCTGAGCTAAACTAAGGAGATATCTACACACTGAGTGAATAGATACTCTATAATGAGCATGTCGAGACGCCTAGACAATCTGTCAACAAACAGGCTCCAGGATGTCTTCCAAAGCAACGACACGTTTGACCAATCCCGCGTTACACATAACAGTAAAACAAAGTGTCACAACTGGACAATGTCACTCATCAAGAAGGCTGGACAGACCTACCTAGAAAAATCGCCCATAGGCAGCATGTTATCTGAGCTTAACAGCAGTGTATTAGCCAAACAATCTCGTAAGGTAACACATTAGAACATAATTCTTCTGGGCCACATGTTTACCATATAAGCGAGCGACCTGGCCAACATCAGGCAGACAGCCAAAAGCCCACTCTCGACACACACGTGTAGAGATGGTTGTCTCACACACACGCAATATACACATCACCACAAGGCAAATAAATGTTATTGACTTTACATCTTTCGAGACACTTACATACACACTATCAGCATGTCTACTTTAGCCTTTAACTAATATTACACGGCCCCACGTGTACTTTTACTGGAAATTAGGTCAGATTCCAACTATGGAGTAACATTAAATAATATATAAATATAGCTATGACCACGATGCCACTACTCTACCATAGACTTATTTCCCTGCATCAGTTGCACATGCGGTGCACTTAGTGCGTGCCTTCCACTGCTTCGGCTTTTCTCCGGTCGTTTTCCGCGGAGACGCGATCGCATGGGAATTGGTGATAGCGCCTGTTGATGTACGAGTACAATTCATTGGAGGGAACAGATAGCCTGCATGACTATCTGAGAATTAGCAAAGTTATTGATACTTAACAGAAACAGCAACTAAAAAATGTAAAATCCAAATGAAACATTGTGGTTGGTTCAATAACGCTTAATGACATAATCACAAGCACACGTATTCCCAAAGACCCTTTCCCTGCGGTGATAACTGCAATTACTCTTCAGATAAATTTTATGGATACGCCTTCGACAATATTTCCCAGGAACATACTATATTTCCCAAGAACATACTTCAGAACTGATGTACGAGACGAAGTTCCCACTGTTGACGTGTGACATTATGTTCGTGGCCTAACGATTAACAAAGTGAAGTACAGGGTACATTACTCCACGGTTAGTTTTCTGTGAGCTTAGCTTAGTCTGACACAAGGCCACAGTTGTGGGGCACCCAGTGAGGATCGAACCCGCTCCAGTAGCAATGGTCTACGGCTCTAGATTGCTAACCATTGGTCCACGGTTAGGTTTCCATAAGCTTAGCTTTACTGGCACAAGGACAAACTTGTGGAGCATCCCGTGAGGACCGAACCCATTACAGCATAAATGGCTTGCGACACTAACTTGCTAACCCCTGTCCAACGGAAAGTCTCCCTAGGCTGAAAGTATTATTGAATCATAACAAAGCACTCCGTCTTAGACCAAACTCCAGACCAAAGAAACGTATTATGTGATAATACATTATTGTACAATTGATTGATTTTAGTGACATACACAGTTAAATATAAATTATTTTCATAGCTCATACAAAACACATACATCATATTTATTGACCAATGTCACGATGAAAAGAAAGGAAACCAGATGAAACACCTATGCACAATACCAGTCTGGTAAGTACTCCCCGGGGGACTCCACACACTTATCCAAGCGTCCCTTCAACTTTTCAAAACAGTCCGCAAAGTTCTCTTTCAAGATTGCTTAGTCTGTGTCAGACTTTGTAAATATGTACTGAAGGCCTGCTCAATGGCCGACATACTTGCGTCTGGTTCTCTATGCTCTAAAGAACAACACATTTCAAGCGTAATAACCTAATATATTCTTTCATGATCTTCGTTTGAAATGATCCGTAATGCTTAATAACACAACGTTTTTCCAGGACAATTATTTAAAAGCTGAGACACACAGCAGTCATTTTATTCTGGCCTGGGACAATCCCGCACGTTCTATCTCACTCTCAATGTCCAAATGTCCAGTCAGTTCGACCAGTGTATGCTAGGCATGCTTGAATAAACAAGATAATGGCATTGCATTACTCGGGCAATGAAAATATTCCCTTAGGGCAGTCGAGATCAAAAGGAAATATACATTATACATTTATTCAGGTGTCAAGCAATGCATATTTATAGATACGTACAAATAAATATATATAGCATAATGCGATCCAATTGTAATTGAATGGTAAATCGTATTTACGAGCTGTGATAAACTAGATGTTACATGCTGATTTTACAGGAAGGCATGCTCACCCCAATTTGATATGAAATGATGCAATCCGTTTTAACTTGTCATTGGAATAGTAAAGACCTTTTTTCTGCGCAAGGAAAGTAGCCGTTGTGTTTGCTGCCTACCGACACGTGTTCTCCATGTGTAAATGCGACGCAGCAAACGGTCAAATTACTGGGTTGGACAGTTTCTCTACATGCAATATACGTTCTTAATATGTCACCGTCAAAGTATCACTTATTTTGCTCTGTGCCAGACTCCGTGTTTGGTCAGCCGTTCCAACAAGTTCAATATATGGGAACAGTTTAGAAATGATATAGAACATGAAAATCGGAATTGTTTTTTTTAAATGTCAGATACACGATTTAGTTGAAAAGTGCCGTATGGTCATAGAAATCCTGAGAATGTATTTTGATTACAGACGAGGACCACCGTTTACGTATATCTTCTGCAGCATAACTAATTTAAATACACATTATTGTATTTCAATCCTCGACCTTCGTTTGGTCAATAGACACCTCGCTGAGTTCATATCGCGGAAATGTTTCACAATTCTTCTCATCGTTTGTATTCGTCTGAGTAATTCGATTAGTCGCGAACATACATGCTAGAGGGTATATTTGTGAAAATATTCATTCAGGTTCAAAAGTTAAAGACTCCCATTTACTGTGAGTTTCCTGGAGTTGAATCTAATTGGTAGTTCTGGAAAGAAAATCTTGGAGTAAACATAAAACGGCCCACTACGTACATACATACATACATACATACATACATACAAGCGTATACTGACACGAAGTTATTAGCTGATTTATGATCTGAAGTGTTCGTGCATAATGATCGATCTATACGATTAATGTCCATCACTCAATTAAGTGCGTTGACGTTGAAGAAGGTGATTATATTAAAAGTAATGCGTTTTTCGTCATTAGGCTGCAATCTGGAAAACAATGTCCCATACCAGAAACAATGAAGTAGTTATGTCTCACACGGTTGTGGAGTCGGTATGGGAGAGTTATGTTCTAAATGTAAACAATGTACGTGGTGGCGTAACCGTTCACCTTGATTCCCTTGGAAATGACATGGCTACCCCCCTCCCTCGTTATGCAGGGCATTTGGAGGTACTGTAAGGTAGTCCATTTTTGAAATGGTTAAACTGACAGAAAAAAACCCATTGGCACAGGCTGCCAATGCACCTCATGCAACGAGAGCAGGTGTCAAGGGAGGCCAAGAGAGACTGTGATTCTGGCATATGTCTGCAATCGGAGAGACCTACCACCGCCCCACTGCCAAGTTCCATGTAAAATAAATATAAAGCTGTTTTTAATGATAATATTTTTTTAGATTACAATATTATCTTATATTAATTGAGTGTTCACATCAGTCGTACCCGGGGTCTTTCGCTTGTATGGTTTATAAAAAGAGGCTGTTGTCTAGATTATTTCAATTCGTCATCGGATATCTAACTCTGACTCGTTCTCAAGACACTTTTGGATTATTTCAGATGCTTCAATATTGATGAGTAAATATGTCACCTTCATATATTAAAATGCATTTTCGGTCGTTGGTCCAGGATTTACTGAAACATTTCACTCCCAGTTTTCCCCTAATGGAATACCAACAGCTGCGGTGTGACAACTTCCCTGTGTTTTCGATGAAGAGATATGTTGGTTCCTTTTCGCTACTATCCAACAAAAGCTAACGTCCATAATGTTAATGTATGGAAGCCTAAAGTTGCATTTCCTTTTTCTCTCCGAAGTTTGGCTGCACTAAGTAAGTATCGAACTCAAATCACTACTGTAGACCTCTTTTTATTCATTGCTCCACGGCTAAGCACATGCAATTAGATAATACCCATATAAGCTGCACGTTTTTGCAAATACGTATGAAGAATAATTCATCATTTGGCACATAATTATTTTGTTTTCTCTTCTTTTCATGTGTGTGTACATGACGTATGCCCTCACTGAGTGAAGGGTCGTTGTGGCACCACAGATGATGTCGGCAATATACTGAAATAACCCATATTCTCAGGCTGGTTTGGGATACACTTTTTTCATCTCCTAGACTGGTGGCCAACCGTCGCTAGCCTACTCTGCCCATCCCTTACACATAGGGAGTAGAGATTGATTCATTACTTCCCAGAGGGTATTAGTATGAAGTGAACACAAACTGCCCGGCTGGAGTTCGAACTCGGCTCACCAATTTCATTCTCCATGTCGTTAACCACTTTTTCTTTCTTTTTATTTCATTTCCATTTTCTTTTCATGTCGTTAACCACCTCTTCTTTCTTTGTGTCATATATAAACGAGAAAAAAAGAGGAAAATGATTTATACTTCAACATGAAAGAGAGATACGACAACGTGACGAGAAATAAAACAAAAAGTGAAAATGTTGAATCTGTACATCCGTCTTTATTACCACAACAGCAACGACGATAACATGTGATTTTCCCTGTGGCTTGAATATAGAACACGATTATTCACAAACACACGCTCACACTCATACACACACATACACACACACACACACACATATATATATATATATATAGAGAGAGAGAGAGAGAGAGAGAGAGGGAGAGAGAGAGAGAGGTCCGCAAATGTATTAGATTTAAATATTATTTTCTATTATTACAACACGTGTTTCGGCCGTTAAAAGCCTCTTCAGGTAATTTCTTTTTTGTTTAAAAAGGGTGGATTTTACAGGAATTGGAAAATACCGATTTCTGGGGTTTTAAAAAGATTACTGACCGTGTCAGTTCAGGTATGTATGCGTGTGTGTATGCGTGTGTATATGTGTGTGTGTGTGTGTCCTGCTTCTGGGACGATTCAGGTCACATTCCCTTGGCTGGTCGGTGCTAACCCGAGTGAATTTGCCCTGCGAGACTGCCACATCTGTGAGAGGGTAAGGGAGGTCGCCAATGTGTTGATGCTGTTCAGCCGTTATCTTTTTTTTGTATTATTTATATGGCCCTCGGTTTCTGGTACGTATACATACATTCATTGGCGTAAGTGGATTATTTCAATTTCATAGTTTTTTGGTTGCTGGATGAATCTATTATTCTTATGATCTGTTCCATGATGGTTTGTATCTATGGATTAAATGATGTTCTTTTGCTGCAAGGGTTGTTTAGTTGTCTGTTTGGTAAATTATTTTGAAGTGTCCGCCGCTGCATTGGAAAATATGTTTGGAATCATGCAGATGCCTGTTTTCAGGAATGTTAATATTGCTCTTGTGCAGCGCTGCCCTGCGCTTGCGTACAGCCTATATAGTGTGCATTGCAGTCTGTGCATTCAATCACATAGATTACGTTTTTTGAATTGCATGTTAGGTTCCTTTTTATTTCGAAAGAGTTTGTTGTGTTTTTGAATAAGTATGATCCTACTACCAACCAATGGATGAAAACATAGATAAACATAGTATCTCAAATTAACTGTATACGTGCTGTATACTGGTCTGCCCTGGACTTTATTACACAACATACATCTTTGTCGGCTGGAGAATGAAGAGTGGGAGAGAGATGATAAGGAGAACCGACAGTCTGTCCCCAACAGGGACAGCGGTCTTGTACCTTTCGGATCCGCTGATGTCTGCGTCTTCTTTGAGTGTCGAGATTTCTGTCCGCGTTTCAGCTACGCTGTTCGGGTCTGCTGTATATGTCTATCTAATGCCTACGTGGTGTCACACGGTGTCAATCACCGGTCCCATCCTGTTTACAGCATTGATGCAATATACATATTTCCTGAGGTGACTGGGTTAACTCACATTTCCGCCCAGGTGTCCGCTAACACATATCATAACATTCCTCCTCTCCATATTTTCCAAATATACACCCGTGGATATTTTTCCAGCATATCTCTCTCTCTCTCTCTCTCTCTCTCTCTCTCTCTCTCTCTCTCTCTCTCTCTCTCTCCTCGACTCGCCACAATAAAAGAAACAGTCCTCACCCATGATCAATTTGACACAAAAATATAATCGAAAAAAAAATAATCCTGCCCATGCAGCAGACAAACACATTATACTACTCACTAATTGTATTACTTTAATATTTTAATAATTTAGTTTTCTCAGGGTTGGATTTTATTTCCCTTAACATCGGTTTCTACAATTTTATTTTTAATTCAACCTATCTCCTCATACCATCTTTCAATATTCACATATAACGCTGATATGTATATATCTGTATATTTTTAAATCACCTTAATTCTGGCCCCAGAACAAATTTCGTCATCATTTCTTTTTTCAGGCTCCTTAGCCAAAATTATCCAAAACAATTACATCTCTTCACGCTAACAAGGGACATCCTAGTCCTCAGCGAATTTCAATTATTGCCTTCATGGACCTTGAATATGTAAACTTGAGCGCTAAGGGAATAACTGCACTACACAACAAGATTAATTCTTACGGTGAAAATCCATATAGTAATCTAACTTCATTCATAAAAACGTTACTATAAACAAGTGGCCCTTCAGGTCAATTACGTCGCAAAATTCCCTTCATTGTTTTACTATCATTGGCATCAAATTCAAAACAAAATGGCATTCATAACAATCTGACATTCACACACACTAAAGCCTCGAATATACGTATGTTTCACACACACACATACACAAAGTACAACTTTACGTTCTAACTATAGTGATAAATCAAATCTTTTTCATTTTTTTTCACGGACATCTCCTTTTCTCTCTAGTTCATATTGAAATTCGAAATCTACATGTCATCCACTCGTCCTGTGCATCAACTGTCCTGTATTTATAAACTAGTAAATTAATTTCATTTGCTTTTTTTAAAAGTCTAAACATAATATCATCTCACGTTCTCATATCTATACATAAACATTCATAATTCACAGAAGCCTGTAACAGTTTTATACCTTCATCAGCTAAAATGACAATTATAACTGCCATAAAAAGAACAGTCTGCAAAACACAATACCACTGAATAAAACAATCTGTACAATTATCCCCCAAACAACAGAAATAGACAATTCCGAAAACTGCAAGGTCTCATTGAAAAACATAACAGAGGCATTCCTCTTCAACATAATGACACAATGGAAAATGAACAAAACCACATCGGCATGAATCCTCTCATGTTTAAAATGTGTACTACATCCGGGGACCTGCCCCGCCCTTTGGCTGCATGTGGGCACGGATAGTTCACTCAGGACCTTTTCCACGTATTCGGTCCCATCGCTTTAAACCGATATTCGTCGACGCTACTACAAACGACTCCAGGTGTAGAGAAATTCTCCAGCCGGTAACCACAGCGAAAACACCAATTGAGTCCTCGTGCCACAATTATTTTCATCAAATTACGGCCAGCATTCGATATGCTGAGCCCAAACAAATGCACCAATAAAACAAAACATTTAAAAAAAAACAGCACATTTTCCATCAATTAATACAAAACAATCAGTAGACCTTGCTGTTTTCCTCTTAGGGATCTCTTCCGCTGATAATAAAATGGTAAAAACCTCATCTCTACAAGGCTAAATTATTGCTATAAACATTCGCTGTCTAAAGCGAGAAAGTCCAAAGATACAACAGCAAAGAATGTTCATCATCATCTTTCCACATTTCATTCTGACTTTAACCTATTTGTTTTAAAAAGTCCTATAATTTATAATTAGTAAGCTCTCCTTATTAAATTTCAAGGCACTCTGTAAAAAAAATTAAAATCAAAAGTCAAACTCAGTATTTCCAGAGCATATCACCTTTTTGACGTGAAGTGTAAACACATGAGATAGATACGATTTTAAAAGAGAACGCACAGTCATACTATGTCTGCCTGCTTGATCCCTGTTTGTTTGACAACTCAAAATTCAACAATATTCTGGATGTGAACTAGATTTTTGTAAATGCGAATACAGCAGTATAGTAACATGCTAATACATTTTCAACAATCATAATCAATCTTTCTTTAATAAACAATATTACAGCTTTAGCTAGCACAAAAGGAGCATGAAATATATCAAAACAGAATAACAGATATTCATGTGAAAAATGTATGTTTTCTCTTCCAATACTGCGTGTTTTTGATCAGTCGGCCAGTCATTTCTTTCCTTTTTTCGTTCCCCTCGTTCTTTCTTTGTGTGTAAGTTTCGTGTATATTGTCTATATTTTTTTCATATTGTGCAAGCAGTTAAGTCTTTCGATCTTTTTTCTTCATTCTTTTTTTCATTATTTTTAGGAAAGAAGTTTTGTTTTTGTTCCCTCACAGGCACAAAACAAAAAGAGTCTTCAAACCTTGATTGTCCTTAATTATCCTTTTTGTTCAAATTAACCTTTCATTTATACGTCTGGTGATTCGTTCCTTTTCTTCATCTTCACTATGTGACCCTCACATCATGTGTCCGTGCCATATTTCTCTGGATGTGAATTTTATCTCAGTTCCCCAGGTTGTTTCAAAATACGTCTTGTCGATGTATGTTGTATACTGGTGTGTCCTGGACTTCATTATACAGAGTGAATAGTGGGAGAGAGATGATAAGGAGAACCGCCAGTCTGTCTCCAACAGGGTCAGCGGTCTTGTGCCTTTCGGATCCGTTGATGTCTGCGTCTTCTTTGAGTGTCGAGATTCCTGTCCGCGTTTCGGCTACGCTGTTCGGGTCTGCTTTATATGTCTATCTAATGCCTACGTGGTGTCACACGGTGTCAATCACCGGTCTCATCCTGTTTACAGCACTGGTGCAATATACATATTTCCTGAGGTGACTGGGTTAACTCACATTTCCGCCCAGGTGTCCGCTAACACATATCATAACACAAGTTCTGCTCCAAATATGATAACAAATTAACAAAAAAGGAAAAAGACTATCTAATTCATTTTGATTAAAAAAACAGCAATTTGTACGGTCTACCCAAAATCCACAAGTCAGAAGAAGTTAAACATGCGGAATACATCGAAATCCCAAAACCCAAAGAGTGAAAGTTAGACCGAAAGTTGCCCCACTAACAGTTTAAGCAACCTAACAGACGTACTTTTACAACCCTTCCTAGAAAAAGTAAAAAGCTTTGTCAGGGATGGCATACAGTTTCTAAACTTCATACCCAACCAAACTGATCCTGAAACACTTCTAACAACATTCGATGTTACCAGCCTATACAGCAACATAGCCAACAAACTATGTAAGCAGGTTAAGCAGGTAAACTGGATTAAAAAACATCCGACATACTACACCCAAGATTTAACGAAGAATTCATCATTGATAGCATAGATGTAATCCTAAGAAATAACTCATTTCAATTTAATAATAATAACTACATTCAAATTCTAGGAACTTCGATGGGAACTAAAATGGTACATGCATACGCCACCCTCACTTTAGCATATTTAGAAGAAACCTTATATGAAAACATGGAACTAAAATACGGTAGCGTAATGAAGAATAACTTCATAAAATCGTGGAAGATATATCTCGATGATTGCTTCATCTTCTGGAAATGTTCATGGGGCAGTATCAGTGATATCTTCCTCATGCTACAAAACTTACACCCAAACATAAAATGTACCGTAGAACATAACCGTAAGGAAATCCCCTTCTTAGACATCCTAATTAAAAATAAAAATAGTAAAATCACTATACATTTACCGCAAACCTACGGACACCCAACAATATATACACTTCAAAGCACAAAAAACTGTATAAAATCCATCCCTTACTCCCTAGCACGTAGAATATGCACCATTGTCACTGAAAAAAGAAGAACTTCGCCAAACCTTATGCCAGAGAGGGCACCCCATATGTTTAGTAAACAAGGGAATAGAACTAGCCGAACAAATTCCACTAGCAGTATTAAATAAACCCCACAAAACAAAACCAACCCCTAGCATTCGTATCTACCCACAACATACACGACCCTGAACTATTCCCCGAAATACATCAAAACCTAAATCAGCACCCGAGAAATGATAGGATGAAAAAACTACTTAATGAAACAAAACTAATTAAAAGTAAACGGTCACCAAAAAATTGAAACATATTCTGACATCGGCCAAATTTGGAGAAAAGATCGTAGAAGGGGCCTCAAAATGCAACACCAAGAAATGTAATAGATGCAATATACTAATTGTAGGAACAGCATACTTATTCAAAAACACAACACACCCTTTCGAAATAAAACGGAACCTAACACGCAATTCAAAAAACGTAATCTATGTGATTGATTGCACAAACTGCAATGACAACTATATAGGCTGTACTCAAGCGCAGGGCAGCGCTGCACAAGAGCAATATTAACATTCCTGAAAACAGGCACCTGCATGATTCCAAACATATTTTCCAATGCAGCAGACAATTACACAACACAAAAAATGAGATAACTGCTGAATAGTATCAAAGCGACATCCCTTCCCCTCTCACAGTTGTGGCAGTCACGCAGGGCAAAT
>VCCN01005531.1:40226-50487 GCA_006491835.1 Architeuthis dux
TATATAAGGTATGCATGTATCTGTGTGTGTGTTTGTGCTGTACATGCGCAAACTGATCTGAAGGTCTACCTGCCTCCCAAGCAATCAGCATATCGATGTCTCTACTTACCTACTTATCTACCTGCCTACATCCCAACTTTCTATTATTCATTAACATACAACGATATATTCCAACATTTCCCAGATCTCTCTTCTTCTTTTCTCTCCCTCGTTTTCTTTGCAGTTCGTCGTCACAGAACCTATTAAGCCTTCATATCGCTGCTCCCGTCAACACCACCATCCTTAATACCACTCTCTACCAGACACAGACAGACAACCAGTCATACCAACTAAGTGGTACCGTACCATTTTTACCATTCCTCTACAGATGGATCGCCAACGATGGTATCTTCGACGTATTCTTGTTCGATTTTCAAAACATCCAGGTATGGATGGAAGACGTATTCACTTTTTTTTTTTAACTCTCTTAAGATGTGATTTTTAAGTTCGGTTAAGATCTGCTTTAGTCGAATATTCGAAAAGAAATTAGAAAAACAATTTTCATCAGTTATTTTTTGTGCTTTCAACCTTCGTTACATCCTGATATTTCTTTTCTAGTTTTGAGAAAAATCGTTTTTTTAAAAAAGGTTTTAGTGGGTGGGGTGGGTTCTGTTTACAATGTAAATTTAATGCTAAACTGGACCGTTACTTTCCGTCCGTCGTACGGATATTCAACTGAAGTAAATCTTAACCGATAATTCTTTCTTGCTGAAAGGGGTCGTAAGTGTTTGTTAAAATAAGTTTTTTTTAAACATACCACCTTTTATTAAATTTGACTAGGTTTCACCTTCATAGGCAAAAACTAGTTAAATTAAATAAAAAAGTGGTTTGTTACAATACTTTATCTAAAAATAATAAAGATTGATTTATAAGTTTTTAAAACATTATGATAATTAAAACTGGTAAAAGAAATATGTATAAAATAAAACGTACGTATATACTCGTGTATAAGTCGATCTCGTGTATAGGTCGACTCTTGATTTATGGTCACGAAATCATTAATTTATATGCTTTTTTGAAGTCAAGAGTCATTCCTAGTCCTTCCCATTATGTTTGAATTTCAACCTTACAAAAGGAGTACTCATGTATAAGTCGACCCCCAATTGTTGCCTAACATTTTGGTCCTCTAAACTCGACCTATACACGAGCATATACGATATTTCTTTCTCGGTGGAAGGGGTTATAACTGTTTTATAAAATATATTTTTCAAGATTATGATAATTAAAATCGAGTTGTATAAAATGAAACTGAATGTTTAGTCTTTGAATACTCTCACAATAAACAAATGACATCGAATCTTTTTTGGATTAAAAACAAAATATAAAAACGAGATCAAATAAAAACAAATTTTCAGTCATTTATTCGACAGTATTAACATTTTTACTGATATTTGTATTTTTGGTCATACAATTTCGAAAGATAGAAATAAGAAAGAAAAAATAAACCGCCTATATGGGTATATATGCTATGTTGGGGTGATCAATTAAAATGTTGTAAAATGGGGTGATCAATAAACAAGTTACTTCTTTCGCCTTGTGTTGGGCTGTGATCACTAAAAAAGGTCTGAATTCTTTTAAAAAGCGGGCACAAACTAGTGACCAATTTAGCATGAACTTATATTGCATATTTAACACCTCACTAAAAACCTATTTTGGAGGGGAATTTTCAAAAAAACAAACAAAAGAAAACATTTTTCCCTACTCAATGAAGGGAGTGAGTGAGTGTGTGTGTGTGTGTGCGCGCGCAAAGTTTCTACTATGAACGGTTAGGGCTGGACGAAGTCCGGATACATAGATATATACATAAAAATGTCATAACACATGAATTACCTAAACCCAGCAATAAACCAGTGTTGTGGGTAGCGGTGATTAACAAACGAACATACCAGTTTTTAAAACTAAAAAGAAAATAGTGTATTCTCGACTATATGGTAAAATGAATACACCTATAAGTTAAAATACCTGATGGAGTGTTTACTTTTATATAAAAATTCTGATTTTTTACATTTGTTTTTATAAGATTTGATATCTGCTTAGGTATTTTGTTGTAACTGACCAAGTTCCCTCACAACAACCATGATAATTAATTTGGGAAGCTGGACTACGAGATCACCGTTTCTTTTTCGTTGGAAGGGGCTATATATATTTTAAAAAGGAAATTATTTTAAGATTATCATAATTAAAAACGAGTTAAAGAAATAAGATGTACGAAATTAAACTTTGTTTTTTAGTCTAAGTCAGTGATTCCCAAACAGGGGTAACTTGGCTTCCAGGGGAGGAATTTCTTAGGGGGTGAATTTTCGCCATGGGTGGGATTGGGGAGGTATTTCAGCCAGGAAAGTATAACGCGAAGTAAAATGGGGGAGGAATTGATGAAACCTGGGATGACAAGGAGAGAAACGTGACCTGGGACTCTCGAGAACCATTGATCGAAAGATTCTCACAAAAAAAAAATATATAAAATCGTTTTTTATTATTTTTGATTAAAAAGGAAACAGAACACGAGACGTACAATAGACAAAAAATCTGTTACATACAAACCCCAAAACAACAATTATGGATCCAAACTCATCTTTTGGGGTATTCTTTTCTTTGTGAAAGTCCAATGATAAAAAATAGTCAAGAAGAAGTGATGAGTCGTATTTGATACCAAAACTTAATTACTTCTTTTCAAAAAAACGTTTCAGGCGGTTGTGGCGCTTAGAAAAGTGACACAAACTCGTCATCACTTTCTCGTTTTTTTAATTATTTGGATTGATACCGTTCATCGAGTTCATTATGGTCTGAATATTATTAATGACCGCCATGCTGTAACAGATTTCACCCCAAATCCTATAATATTGATACCGTTCATCGAGTTCATTATGGTCTGAATATTATTAATGACCGCCATGCTGTAACATATCTATATAGATATATAATACTATTCTTTAAAGATTATTATTTGCTGTTTATATCTACAATATATCTACAATATATCTACCATTGTGTTTATATCTACAAAAGTCATTCATCATCAGTATATTATATACTAGTGAAATAATTCAAGGATATATTTGAATTTTTCTGAGATTATTTTAGAAAAGAAACTATTGAAGTTGTTTCAGTGGAAGGGTCCATTGTTTCAAATGGTAGGTATGGGATATTTTTATCAGCAAAATTATCACCTTTAAGTGGAAGAGTCTGTTGTTACGGACATCTCACTCTACATTACATAGGTAAATTGTATATTCATATCTTCACGTCGATCATTTGAAGGTAAATACTTCCAAAACATACGCTGATGATAACATAAGTCGAAACTGCAGTCCGCAAAACGCAAAAGAATACATTATAATGAACTCTTTCATACATATACTCTTGGTTATATATATGAAAAAAGAAAAGCCAAGCTTTTGATTAATGGCATAGATGTTATTATTTTTTGTCATAGGTGTTTTGACATACAAATAATAATTATTATTACCCTTTACCGGTTTCAACTTGTGTTTTTTCAAAAAGCAGCACGTTTTCATTGTAAAAGACAAGTTGAAACCATTAAAGGCTAATAATAATTATTATTTTTAAGTCAAAACATCTCTCTATATATACATACGTATAAGGCACAACCTCTTAACCTCTCTTGTTATCTCTTTAGCCGAATTACAGCGGTAGTGAAAAGGTCATTTTTCACTGTAGGCTATCAGCGATTCCTATACCCCAATTTTCGTTAAAGATATTACCAGGGGCAGATCCAGGATTTTGAGCAGAGATTTTTACAAATGAATACTTGAATATTACCCGTATATATCAACCAAAATTTTGAACGAAAAAACAACTTATTTTAAAATAATTCTAACTATTACACATGGTTATATAGGCTCTTTTTTTTCCACTAATATTTACAAAAGTAAAGTAAAAAAAAATGAATCGAATAATTTACTATAGAACCGATAAAAAAAATACATGTCTGGTTAGTCACTCAATAGAAACCATCACATGACCAACGTCTTTTGGCAACATGCCGTATCGGGGTGATCAATTAAAAAAAATTGGAAAAAGGGGTGATCAATGAATAAGTTACTTCTCTCGCGTTTTGTTGGGCAGTGATAACTAAAAAAGTCTGAATTAAAAAAAAAAAAACAGACACAAACTAGTGATCAATTTAGCATGAACTTACATTGCAAATTGAAACCTCCACTAAAAACCTATTTAGGGGGTGAATTTTAAAAAACCCAACAAAAACACTTTTTCTAGACATAATAAGAAGTAGATGTTGAAACTTTCAGCCTTCAAGCTCCATTGGTGCGGCCTGTACGCGTGATATATACATAGTCAGCCAGGCAGACTAACTTGAAAACTGATAGAAACCCATGTTGACAGTTTTGGAACAAAAAAGAACAAACGGGGACATCTTTTTAACATCATTTACTTAATCCATTTTTTCAAAAACATCCAACAAAAAATCTTTCTTATATTAGATCAAAGACAAAATGATAATTTGTTTTTAAGGTTAATTTATGATTACTCGGGGGGTCCGGACCCCAGGGTCCCCTAGATCCGCATGTGATTTACAGCGCATAAACACCAACTTTTACAATAAAAACGTGCTACTCTTTTGAGAACATTCACGTGGGGGTCGCGGTTGAGGTGTGGTGGTCGGGGCACAGGTGTGGGAGGCGTGGTGGTCAATTTTATAATACACAGTGTTGCCAACTCAAAAATATTTTCGCGCTTGTTTGACTGCCAAAAAGCGCTAGATTTTTTTAAATAGCTGAAAATAGCCAAAAACCCACCAAAAAGACACTAAAAATAGCCAGAAAATAGCCCAACTGTTTTAGGCGCAAACGCACTAATTTAGCGCTTTTTGCATTGCCAAAACAAGAAACGCGCTGAATCGGCAACACTGCCTCCACCGATGTTCTCTGTTTAGTAGTCAGTGTTGTTCAATTTCTGTTCCTGTGACAGAAGTATGTGCGCACTGGATGCTTGTGCGAATATAAACTTAAAACTTGGAATCATTTCAAATAATTCCTCATCTCTCATGGCTAATAAAACTGTACTGGAATGTTTTAAGTATGGTTGCATTCTACGAATTAATTAAGATTTTAAACTACACTTTGAACTTTGCTCAGTTCTGCTGTTCCATTGAATAAAAACATCAATAAGTATTTCTCATTTCATGTGATGCAATCTCGAAATAAATTAATAATAATAATATCTATCAATTCAGAGATGATTACTACACTTAGAATTATAATAATTACTACATTATTTTAGGTAAGTAACCTTTTGTGCGCACATTAATTTCGTTTGTACGCTGGTTGCAAAACGAATATGCGCACACTTTAGCCGGGACTATGCTCCCAACTATCATCTTCTGCACACGAAGTAGTAGTGTCTATAAAATGCTTCGAATATTATTTAATTTGATACAATTTTCACCTCAAGTTTTATGGACAGGCATAGTTAGTTACACACGTACATACTTTCACACACGCAGACACACACACCTGCATACACACAGACACCCGTGTGCACACATATACAAACATGGCATTTGCACTCACACACACACACATGCACATGCACATACGCACACACAATGTACGATACACACAGACAGACACACAGACACAAACACACCCACTCTGCCCCGACATTTTCAAATAGTCTTGCGCCTCCCCGTAACATAAATAGATAGATAGAGTAGATATCAACAGATTAGGATAGATAAAAACAGAAAGAGATACATAAATATATCCAAATGAGAGAGCAGGCGAGTGAGAGAGATAAGTATGTTGAAATAAACTTTTACAAAAATAATCGGATACGTTTTGCACTAAGTGTACATATGTGTGTGTGTGTGCTTAAAAGTTGACAATGGTTGCATAATACCAGCTATGACTGACGGGTGCGAGACATGGAAATTAACAAAACGAACCGAGAAACCACTTAGAATCACACAGAGAGCCATGGTAAGAGCAATGCTAGGGATAACTCTAAGAGATAGAAACAGATCAACATGGATCAGTGAGAGGACAAGAGTGAGGGGATGTTATACAAATAATTAAGCCACAAAAATGGTGACATAGAAAGAAGAGATGACAATAGATGGAGCAGTAAACGCAGTAGGAAAAGACCAGACACAAGATGGAGGGATGAGATAGAAAAGTTTGCCGGTAAGACGTGGCAGAGGTTAGCACAATCGGGGTCGTCATGGAAGGAGATGAGAAAGGACTTTGTCCAGCAGTGGACTTATAACGGCTGATGATAATGATATATATATACTTTTATCTGGATTTAGACACTGACCACTAATGTATATATATATATATTAGTGGTCAGTGTCTAATTCCAAGTGTGTTTCGAATATGTTTTAAAAGGCCAGCAGGCAAGTCTGTGTCCTATTTCTTATTTGGCCTTGTACTAGACTACTTGGAATGAATCATTTAACAGATTAGCCCGGATATATTTGTTTTCGAATCTTGTGCTTTTTCAAAACATCACGTGTTAAACACAGGCATGAAAAACACTGCTTTTCAAGCGAAAAAGGCTACTTTGAAATGACTCGGTTATTAGAAACTGTCATCAAAACTGTCAATATAGGTTTCTTCAGTTTTTAAGTTGGACTGTCTGACGGTCTGGCTATGGTGTGAATCACGCGCACAGGCTGCACCAATAGAACTAGAGGGCTGAAAATTTAAATATTAACTCTTTATTATATCTAAAAAAAAAAAAGAAGATTTTCCTATATAGTTGTTTAGTTCAATTTACAATGTAAGTTTATGCTAAATTGGTCCCTTAAAAAAAAAACTTTCCCGACCCTAAATATTTTTTAGTTCAATTTACAATGTAAGTTTATGCTAAATTGGTCCCTTGGTTTGTGTCCGGCAGCATTCACGTTTGTTTTCTTTTTTTTTAATTCAGACTTTTTTTAGTGATCACTGTCCAACACAATGCTAGAGAAGTAACTTATTCATTGATCACCTCTTTTTCCAAATGATTAATTGATCACCCCCAACACAGCATGCTGCCAAAAGACGTTTCTATTGAGTGACAATTTTTCCGAATGCTTTTATAAATTATATAATCATGTTCTAGACGTCATAAAATATTAAATATTTTTAAAAATCCTTAAAGTTTTAAAATTAAAATTTTTATGAATGTAGTTCCGACTTGTGTATTGGTATATGCCTTCTGATGTACATGTTACGGCTGTTTAGACCATTTTCTACATCATGGCTGCCCTTTTAATTATATTATTTTGCTGTATTTGTAGCCACAATTACCTGCCTTAGTTTTTTGGTAGATGCATGGCCTCTGAGAAGAATATTATCAAGGGGTACTAAGTTTCTTTCAGTGGCGTGGCTAGAGATAGCTAGAGGTTTGGAGACCGGGGGCTTGGTCCCCTTTAAGGGCCCTCTCAGACATTAATTAGATTTGATGATAATGGAAATTTTGCAATAAATAGACATGCACTATCACTTATTTGGTGAAAAACAACCCCAAAGACTGAATTATTATTTATGCAATTCATGTATGTACAAATATATTCTTGTTATTGTATAATGTCAATAGAACTATAATTTATAAAGCTTTTGGGGACCCACCTTCATTGAGGGCCCGTGGGACGTTTTCCAATAGCCCCCCACCCCAATTCAGCTAAGCCTCGTCTCCTTCCCTTCTCTATTAGCCATTCTGTTTTTATCTACGGCCCGCTTTGGCTCTCAGGCCCCCTTTGGAACCCCAGGCCCGGATACGAAGTATCCCCTGCAACCCTCTAATAGGCCCTGTGTGTGTTTATATACAGTATCACCTATAAATAAATACAACCCTACCACTTTTTAATAGAAAGTTAATTGTCTTCTAAACCAAACATAGCAGGATTTTATTGTTTCTAGAACGGATATTATCAGGTATTATTTATGGCCAAACTCTACAGCATTGAAACTCTGTTGCCAAAAACATTTGTTCGTAGTGGTGTACTCATCTTTGGACGGCAACATATTCATATGTTGTTTCATTGCAACAGAGTTTCAATGCTGTAGAGTTTGGTCATAAATAATATCTGATAATATCCGTTTTGATTGTGTAATGTTTCACTAGAAATAATAACATGCTGCTGTTTGGTTTAGAAGAAAATTAGATCTATATAAAATAGTGGTAGGGGTGTACTTATTTATGGGCGATACTGTATATACATGCTAATTCCAATAGATAAGAATATTGTGTACATCGTTATACAGCTTCAAAATTGACAGAATTTGGACCAACGGTTATTATAAATACGACAAATATAAAAATGAAAACAGATTGAACATTGAAAAGTTTTATACAAAAATCAGAAATTTTTCGTCCAAATTCTGTCAATTTTGAAACTATGTAATGAACTTACATTCAATTATCGCCCATAAATAAGTACACACCACAACTTTTTAATAGAAAGTTAATTGTCTTCTAAACTAAATAGATTTTATTTCTATTGTAACATAACACAATCAAAACGGATATTATCAGGGATTATTTATGATCAAACTCTACAGCATTGAAACTTTGAAACTATGTTGCCAAAAATATTTTTTCGTGGTGGTGTACTCATCTTTGGACGGCAACCTATTCATATTTTTGGCAACAGAGTTTCAATGCTGTTGAGTTTGATCATAAATAATAACTGATAATATCCGTTTTTATTGTAATGTGCCATTGGAAATGATAACATCCTGCTGTGTTTGGTTTAAAAGAAAATTAACTTTCTATAAAATAGTGGTAGAGGTGTACCTATTTATGGTCGATACTGTATTTAGGTGTGCATTAGTGTGAAATCTTCTGTTTAGTGTTTAATTCTCTTCTTTTTGTTTTTCAGTTGGCACTTTTTGAATATATATATACATATGTAAATATGTATATGCGTGGGGGAAAAATCGAACGAGCAACGATAAAACTGGATCCCAAGGCTAGTGTACCTTTTCTGAGTTCTTCATGAAGAAGGAAAAAGAAAGAAGAAAACGAAAGAAAGAAAAAAGAAAAGGACAAACTATCACTTCGAGAACGACTACGACGAGGGCCAAAACGCGAACCTACAGCATTCAACAAACTACGTATTTCAATCTCACCCAGCGATGTATTTAAGTAAAAGGAATACTGGTGTGGTTAGGGACGACAACGAAAACCGACGTACCACCCAACGCCTGCTCTTGGTGAATTGGTGAATTAAATCACGGATTATCCACTTTCAACTTTATTCATATAAATTCGGAGTTGGTTTTTTTTTTTGGTCGGGGTGGATCCCTTGGCATCCCTTGAGAGTCACAAACTCTGATAATTACAAGAAAAAACATATATATATAAATATATATAAATGTTATCTTGGACGCAAAAAGGCGCAAATATACACGCATACACACACTGAAGATATATTTGAAACCGCCCTGGTTCCACATTATATGTATATGAATATACATTATTGATACACACGTGAAATCGTTAACATATTAAAACAAATATATATATATTTATACATATATTTATAAAAATAAGAATACACACACACCCACACAACCTATTACGATTTCACAAATTCCAACTTCATTCTGTCTTCCTTTACACAAAGATCTTTTTTCGTAGATATCTACATTTAGATATACAATTCTTTCAATCGCAATTTCGTATATCTTCGCTTAGAAATAGTTTTCTAAGTGTCTATATAAAAAAAACAACTTATACAATCAGAAACAGGTTGATATCATTTTTGACATTGGCAAAGATTTTCAAAAATGTACAAACATAGTAGATTTTTATCTGATTATACCTATCTATATTTATGTCTACATGTGATATTCCTTTGAAATGTATACCATACTTTTCAACCTTTCACACGAATTAAAAACACATACATTATGCGCCTTGGAAGAGCTTAAGTTTTCAACACATGAACAACTATAGCTAATAAAGAAAATTAACAAAAGGTTATAATTAGTGTTATTAATTACAGATGATAAAATAGTAATTAGTAGTTTCGTGATGTCGTTAAAATCACTTAAATGGATGTAATTACATATTTTACAAAGTCATTTAAAATTTTAGTCACAACCAGAATAAGTCATTAATTCTGACGTTTAAAAAAAACATCTATCCACAGCAGCAAAAATATTTATTTATTTATGTAAAATCCCAACACTGACAAATAACACATATCTATTTCATATATACATATGATATATATATTTATTATATATATATG
>VCCN01005532.1:60880-76044 GCA_006491835.1 Architeuthis dux
TATTGATTTATTGATTTATTCACTAAAATATTGAGCACTGTGCACAGAAATAAAGGCTTTCGAGGTGAACTTGCTGAGCACTGCTCTCTGGATACAGTAACACCCCGGTTACCGCTCTAGATAGGTTCCTAAAAGAAATGCAACGCTAAACGAAACAGCATTATACGGGGTCGTAATAACATGGCATAAATAGCATGTCCAGAATAGTTGTAGGACATTTTGGCCGCGGACATTTCGGCCCGGGCGTTTCGGTCGCAAAGGTTTCTAAGCCAGACATTTCGGCCTCGTCTTATTTTTAAAGGCGAACATTTTACAAGGTAAGTAATGTACTATTGGCTGTAAGTACAAAAGATGTTCAACCCATTTTATTTGTCGTTTATAAAAAAACAAAAATTAGCTATAACAAGTTTTTAAAAAAGATTTATAAAACACTAAACAACAAACATGAATTAAATTATTATTATTATTGTAAATTGCATTAGATTTATATATTTTAGTTAGTCATTTTCGCCTTTAAAAACAAAACGAGGCCGAAACGTTCGGAGTAGGAATATTTGCGGCCGAAAGTCCAGGCCGAAACGTCCTGACAGAAACGTCTGCGGCCGTAATGTCCAGGCCGAAACGCCCGTTTACCGTCCAGTATATCTCTCTTTGCCTTGCGGCTGCACTCCCAATCAGGGTCATTCTCATTATTTAAAACTATATGATGTCGTTGTTGAGCCTCAACAAGATGGAATGGATTAGTGCTGTGTATCTCAACTGCTAGCTATTTTCCAGGGATGGTGAAATATCAGTAGGTGTCGATATATATCGTTATATGATAGATTGTCCATGCTACTGTCTTTTATTAATCACAGCTACCCACAACACTGGTTTATTGCTGGGTTTAGTTCATTCATGTGTGCTGAAATTTATATGTATCTATCTATCTATGTATCCGGACTTCGACCAGCCCTAACCGTTCATAGTACAAACTTGAAATGTTGCACACACACTCCCCCTCAATGAGTAGGGAAAATGTTTTTTTGTTGTTGAAAATTCCCTCCTAAATAGGTTTTTAGAGCCCTCCGTTCAATATGCAATGTAAGTTCCTGCTAAATTGGTCACTAGTTTGTGCCTGCTTGTTTTTTGTGAAAATTCAGACCTTTTCTTAGTGATCACAGTCCAACAAAAGGCGAAAGAAATAATTTATTCATTGATCACCCCTTTTTCCACCTTTTTAATGGATCACCCCCAACACAGCATATATGGGTGATTTATAATTTCCATTGGCATGCTAGTTATTTATTTTGGAAAATGTAACATTACTAAATCTATTGCCAAAAAAGAACGCTAAACGGGGTAACGCTAATCGGGGTAACGCTAATCGGGGTATGTCTGCGTTCTTTTCTGATCGAGAATGCTCGTGTGGTTTTAACGGAATATCTTATCGTGAATTTATGTTCCTATTCGGCTCATCAAGACTTTGAATTATAAAGATAACAGGTATGGTTAGTCACTCAATAGAAACCGTCACGAGACCAATGTCTTTTGGCAGCATGTCGTGTTGGAGGGTGATCGATTGAAAAGATTGAAAAAGGGGTGATCAATGAATAAATTACTTCTCTCGCCTGTTGTTGGGCATGATCACTTAAAAATGTTTTCAAAAAACAAAAAACACTACCGAGGGTGTTAAGGGATCAATTTAGCATAAACTAACATTGTAAATGTAAAAGCTTACAGGGAGGAATTTAAAAAAACAACTGAAAAAACAGTTTTTTTTAGACATAAGGAGTAATTGTTTACACGTGCGACACATACATAGCCAGCCAGCCAGCCAGCCAGTCATCCAGAATCACTTAAAAACTGGAGAAAACCTATGTTGATTATGTTGACAGTTTTAGTTGACGGTTTCTAATAAGGTTTCTAGTTTAGAGGCGTTCATATTGCAGCCGTTATCTAGTGGGTGAGGAACGGGTTCGGGGAGTAAATCAAACAAAATCAGAAGCCTCCCGCCCCGCCCTTAACAGCACTGAGAACCGAAGGCTCCTACACCCACTCACAAACAAATAAGTCTCCCCCATTCACTAAGACCCTTCACTTACACACCAAGATACAGTTGATACAAATGTTAGGTTAATGAAAAAGTTTCTAACATTGTCATGTAGCAATATTGCCAGTACGGGCATTGTCCTGTAGCAATATTGCCAGTACGGGCATTGTCATGTAGCAATATTGCCTGGACGGGCATTGTCATGTAGCAATATTGCCAGGACGGGCATTGTCATGTAGCAATATTGCCTGGACGGGCATTGTCATGAAGCAATATTGCCAGTCGACTTCCAAGAGTTTTTCTCTTCTAAGGCAACTATAGCAGTCCAAAATCTGCTTCTGAAACAATGTACCTATGTACCGTTCAAGATTGATAAAAGACTGCAATAGAATAGCGATAAACATCTATAAATTATGGGCTGGGTCGGATAACAGAATCTGATAGTTGCAAACAGAAAGTCTTTTATTTTTCTATCTCTGTTTTCTAATCTACGTTTCTTCCGCACCTCCCCTCTGTTTTTTACTTCCCGGGAAATGTTATCCTGACGAATTTATTTGGTTACGCGATTTCTGCAGATGCAAGTCAAGATATCTATAAAAAAAACCATGTCTGGTTAGTCACTCAATAGAAACCGTCACGTGACCAATGTCGTTTGGCAGCAATGCCGTGTTAGGGGTGATCAATTAAAACAATGGAAAAAGGGGTGATCAATGAATAAGTTACTTCTCTCGCTGTTTGTTGTTATCACTAAGCTTGAACATTGCCGGGCACAAACTAAGAGATCAATTTAGCATAAAATTACATTGCAAATTCAATTCCCAACCACTAAAAACCTAAACAAGTTTTTTTCTATACATCATAAGGAGTAAATGTTTACATTTCAGCCCTCTAGCTCCATTGATGCGGCCTGTACGCGTGATACATATAACATGCATAGCCGACCAGACCGACTTGAAAAATTGAATAAACCTATGTTGACAGCAGTGGTTGACGGTTTCTAAAAATATTACATTAAAAAATAATAACATATTATCTTGAAATTGGAATGATACGTGAGTAGGATGAATTGATATCATTCTGAAAGCGACAACTCTGTAAGAGAATCAGAAAAAAAGGTGATTTTTTATTTGACGTACATATGATGACGTACTTATGGCGGTGTTTAACCAGCATAGAGAAGCTCCAAAGTTCATACAAAGGCTCCAAAAAGTATGATTTTTTATTTAAAACAAAAAGTATAATTAAACAATATAATCATGAGAAATTGACGCAATAATGAAATGAAACGCACCGTCAGTTTTGCACGTCGTTTTACACGTCGGATGCTCTGTTTCCGTCGTACATTGACGAGTTCATGGCCACACATATAATTATGTACGTCAAACTTGACACCTGAAGAAGGCCGGAGAGTACATCGGCCGAAACGTTGTGGAAATGACAACCAAGATGAGGATCTCAGTCCGAACAATAGTATCAGTAATACTAACACCTCATCTCAGAAATACCGAACTCAGTTATGTACGTCAAAGTTCAACACACTATCGTACGGTGATCTTGCTAAGCAACGATATTTGCCCTAGGACTTCTAATTGTTTTTTTTTGTTTACTAATCTTACTTTAACCTGACACACGGCCATGGGAATAGGAGCACTAAATACGGATTAAACACACTGCAGGAATAATGGACTGAGAGCCTTGCATTTCAAACATTGGTTAACTGTGATGGACCATATTTATTGATATTTACGAATAATAGATTAGTCTGGCACCCTGTGAGGATGGAACTCACTAGTGTATGAAACGATCTTGCTAACCATCTGGCTACAGTAGATACGAGGTTTGTCCGGACAACATCAAGCTATTTAATATTAGTGAAAAACATAACCTACTTATGGCAATGATGCTACCATTAGCTACCTAGTTTCGTTCTCCTTAATCTCGTCAACGGTCTGAAATCTCCTCCCTTTCGACGGGGGTGAAGCCAGAAGTCGCAGGGAGCCAAATCGGGTGACTGACAGACCCTGGTAATGAGATTCTTTTGCAAAGATTTCCTGAACGAGACGTGAAGAATGATTCGAGTAACCCCACAAGAGAGTGTCTGTTCATGCATGCACAGTAAGGTCTCCTCCGACGGGAAGTTATTCAAAATGACCTGGTACTAACGTTAGCACTTTTTTCTTCTTCTTTTTAAAAATCTATTTACTAAGCTTAACTTGGCAGAAAACCACAATGATTGAGCACCTAGTGAGGATCAAAAACACCACACAAGCGAATTGTTCACTGAGACGAGTTTGCGAACGATCTGGCTACAATAGATATCCAAATACTCTGAACTATTAATCACCGCTACCCACAACAGACCGGTTTAAACACTGTTGCTGGGTTTTGGTTACCCATGTGTTCTGACATTTATATGTATCTATGTATCTATCTATGTATCCGGACTTCGCCCGGCTCTAACCGTTCATAGTACATAGACACTTTTGCATACGCACTCCCATCAATGAGTAGAGAAACGTTTTTTTGTTTTTTGAAAATTCCTCCCCCGTAACATGTTTTTAGTGGGGGCTTCAATTTGCAATGTAAGTTTATGCTAAATTGCTCACTAGGTTGTGCCCGCTTGTTTTTTTTTTAAAATTAAGACCTTTTTTAGTGGTCACAGTCCAACAAAAAGCGAGAGAAGCAACTTATTCATTGATCACCCCTTTTCCCAACTTTTTAATTGATCATCCCCAACGCAGCATATATGGGTGTCGGTGATTCATAATTTCCCTAGTTTTATTTTTTTGTTTAGGAATTCATAAGCTTTATTTAGACTGGCACAGAGCCACAAGAATGGGACACCCAGTGCTGATCGAACACACTACACAGAAGGAAAGGTCTGCGTGACTCGCTTGCCTGCCAACCACTATTCAACGGCGAGGTTAGATTAGCTTAGACTGGCACACGGCCATATTAGTAGAGCACCCTGTTTACTAAGCACAACTCAGTCCGACATAAGTGCACTGTCAACCACCACAGAATCGAATTGGTTTGGCTACAATAGACACCCTAGTAATTTGAATTTGGGAGGAGGGTATTTACAGAGCTTAACATAGGCTGATACAAGGCCACAGTTGTTGAGTCTCCAGTGACGATCGAACTATCTACTAACAGATTAGTTTGCGAGATGAGTTTGCTTACCATGCCACGATAGTAGGCGACCTAGTAGAGTAAAACCTCGATTTAACTGACTCATAGTGGGGAAATGGGTATATGTTAATGCTGAGTCCGTTAAATCCGATTGTAATCTTGGAGTCAATTTTGTTACCATTTTCTTTTTACTGTAAGAAAAATACAATATAATAAAGAATATTTACTCACCTTTTTTGACAGTACCGTTTACTGGTTCTTGGCTTTCTTTTAGTGGTGACGCAAATTTGTATCTACAATCTATCATGGAGACACATGTTCTCATAAATAAGATTTATTTTAGTTAAAAACAAAAATATATTGGTTATTATAAAAGAAAAATGAAAAGTAAACTACAATATTCAAATGGTTCTTCGGACGATTGAACTCCTTGTTGTTTGTGTTGTAAACACGACGTTTCGGCCGATCCATTCTTTGACCTTCTTCAGGTGTAAAATCCGAGTGTGATGGGGTATAAACAGTAGGTTTTATTTTTAAAGGTGGTAACTCTTATAACGCCGGACCCGGGTGTTTCTGTGTCTTTGTCTTGTCGGGTTTGGGCCTGTTGAGCAGTGGAAGCCACATCGGGTTGAACTCCGCACTTGTCTCACTAATGCATTCATATCACAGCTCACATCAAAATGTCGACTAAATGCATTAGTCAAACAAGTGCGGAGTTCAACCCGATGTGGCTTCCGTTTCTCGACAGACCTAAACCCGACATGACAAAGACACAAAGGACTATTTGAATATTAATGACCCTTCTCAAAACTATAGAAAATAATCTACAATAGATTTTATTAATGACTAGTACACTAAAATAAAATAGTATATTCTTGAAAAGGGTCTGTTACATTTGAAATCCGTTATACTGGGGTCTGTTAAATCAAGGGTTTACTATACTTTTAGTTCTTCTTTTTTAGTTACTAAGATTATCTTAGACTGGCACAAGGTAAAACATCTGAAGCGTTACGTGTTTACTATGCTCAACATAGTCTGGCTGGAAGCCACAGCAGTGGAACACTGAGGTTCTTTATTTTGCATGAAACCTGATCCCAACCCTTATTCTACCTTTTATTAATTCTATAATAAAAACTACAACTAAACTCGAAACCCATGTGAATCACCAACTGGGGCACAGTGGCTCAGTACCAGAAGTGATCAACTGTGCCCCACACATACCTTTAAGAAGAATAACTCTTTAAAGAGCAAGCACAATGTTTAGAGTTTAGAAAATAATTCTAATACAATCTTAATTTCATCTCATATAGCACAATTAGATAATTCTAAATAGTTGTGGCTCTACAATGAAAGTAAGAGTACCTCTGAATCTGAATATTACTTCTGGCTTAAAATTAAGTCTCTTAGCTTACACAGTGTACAGCAATGCTCAGACAGGCAAGTCTTTCACAAAATAAGATGGCAGATGGGTTGACTTGAGAAGAGGAAGTATCAGCTGTCCTGTTGTGTATTTGCATGTGTAAAACATCATAATTATTCAGTGCCCCGTGATCCACTGTGCCCCGGTTTGCGTAGGGTATTTGAGGACAAATTTAATTTTTTTGAAAAACAAACATATCTGAGCAAAACACAACTATATTTTCATGAGAATTTGTGCACATGTTCTTAAATAGCTATTTTACAAGTTTATTCTATATAACCGCCTTCAGCATCAAAGACTGCTTGAATGCCCGAATCAAATGGTCATTATTCATTTCTGACATTATCTTGACAATGGCGGCCTTCAGTGAATCTTTGGTATTGTGAGGATGGTGATTGGTCTCCCTCTCAACAACACTCCACATATAGTAGTCCAGGGGATTTAAATCTGGCAAATTGAGAGGCCACGTGTTAGGGGTTACATGATTTTGAAAATTATCAATCATTCATTCGTGGGTCCTTTTTGCTGTTCACCTTTTGGTCCTGGTCGAAGTTTTTTTAATCAGAGAAAAACCAGAGCATGCCAGGTTCTTCAGGATTTTTGTCCTTGTTGAGTAGCCGCTTTGAGCGGGTCAACCGGTTTTCCTGTGTCTTCGCAGACATGGACCGACCTCTCCTCATCACATACGACTTGTATCGGATGTCCTTGTACCCCACAGTTCTGATAGTGTCCTCTGAGACCTGGAGATCTCATTGATTTTCTGGGGTCATTATCGATAATATTCTGGACCTGTTGTACAAACTCTGGTGCCCTGATAGTGTCAGAATGTTGAGAATTCCTTTTCCGCTTAGCTACAGGTGAAACATCCCCGCCAGAGGTTTCCAACTCCTTCCGAACTTTATGAACAAATGATTTGGCAACATTCAAAAAGAATTTCTAAATCGCTGTGTTTTGCACTTAAGGCAACAATAACAGCATGTCTTTTCATTTCTTCAGCTAAATTATAATCTGAAAAACTAAAGGCATATACATTAGTTTGAAGGAAGGAATAGTTTGGTAATGATATGTCCTCAAACACCCTACGCACTCTATCTCTCTATCTCTCTCTCTATCTCTCTCTCTCTCTCTCTCTCTCTCTCTATATATATATATATATATAGTACCTGTTGCAGCCAACAACCCCGCTCCCTTCCTACCCTCTTATTAAACTACCTAGCTTCCTTTTCTACTCTCACCCTCCCTACCCTCTTATTGAACTACATAACTGCCTTTTCTCCCCTCTCCTTTCCTACCGTATGTGCCACACTTATAGTATCAGTAGCAGCCATCAGCGGAACCTGTTGTTTTACACTAATAATAACCGTCGGCGAAGGAACGAGACATAGACTGAGTTAATGAAAATGACAGAGCTTCAATTACAAAACGAACTCAAAACAAAGATAAAACACTTGAAACATTCAACTTTTAAAAAGATCGCTTGGACACAAAGATATTTCCATTTGGTTTCACAGATTTCAAAAAAGTCTAAATGTATTAATAGGAGATAGATTTTGCAGGATCAAGATACCACCATCGGGAGATATGAAGGACGCCCGTTCGTCTTGAAAATTGAGCAATCACGAAAGGATGTTATCTCAATTGGAATACCCGTTAACGGTTCAAGAATAGTCGCTTCTGCTTTGCCTACCGAACCACCCGGATTATATTTCCAGATAAATCAGTTGATAGGTAATTTTCTGATTGCTACATATATATGAAGAGAAATCATGAAATGTCAAGTGCTTAGACAGGACGGTATTGAATGGGTGTGTGGAATCTCTATGACGTCGTTTAAGGTCGAAGAATTCTAAAAATGCAGAAGGATTTCAGCGCCTCGTAAATCCAAAATTCAAATGATTCACTTAAAAAACAGGAACAATTAGAAAGCACCCAGAGAGCGCATACCTATGTCAACGCCGTGCACTAACGAAAACTGGGATAAAAATAATAAAGTAGGAAACAAGGGAGATAATTTTACAAATATTGATTTTCTTCCATTGAAATTTAAATCTAGCCTTTTAAAAAAAATATAATTGTTCGTTTTTAACCTCTTTTCCTGTAGAATAATTAAAACAATCTCGAAAGCTAATTCCTGGATCTGCCCCAAAATTGAATCAATCCTTCCGTAGCCCATGGCATACCCTTCCACGAAATTCCATTGAAATCCATTGAGAACTTCTGGAGATATTGCGTGGACAGATAGACGGACAGACAGACGAAGAGACAAGACTGAATACATATACCACTTCAAAATATTCCTTACACAATCGGAGATCATTTGCTGAGTTGATAAACAAGGTAACAGGTATGGTTAGTCACTCAATAGAAACCGTCACGTGACCAATGTCTTTTGGCAGCATGCTGTGTTGAGGGTGTTTATATTTTCATCCCTCTAGCTCCATTGGTGCGGCCTGTACGCGTGATACATAAATAGATAGCCAGCCAGCCAGACCAGTTTAAAAACTGAAGAAACCTATGTTGATGTTGACAGTTTTGTTTGACAGTTTTTAATAGAGTGTCAAAATTGGACACCTTGCTAAGGGATTGCAATTAGTAAACTATTCTCGCAGACAATTACAGCAGTGAGTTCGATCCTCACTGGGTGCACCATATGTTTGACATTATACCAGACTAAGGTAGGGCAATAGTGAGCAAGCTAGTCTCAAAGACAATTACTACAGTGGTGAATTCGCTCCTTACCGAGTGCTCAATACGTGTGACCTTATGCCAGACTAAGCTAAGTGAAATAAATACGCCTCTGTCAACATAGGTTTCTTTAGTGTTTAGGTTGGTCTGGCTATGTATGTACATAGGCCTCACCAATGGAGCTAGAGGGCTGAAAATATAAACATTTACTCCTCATTATGTATAGAAAAAACGATTCAGACTTTTTAGTGATCACTGCCCAACAAAATGCGACAGAAATAACTTTAAAAAAATATTTGATCACCCCCAACACGGCATGCTGCCAAATGACGTTTGTCGCATGACGGTTTCTATTGAGTGACTAAACTAGACCTGTCTTAGTAAAAATCAATAAAGCGCATCGCCGAGGAGCAGTGGTTATCAGGCTGGTCTCGAGGGAAATTTACAACTGAGGTGAATTTGATCCTCACTGGGTGATAATATCAATACGACACAGAAGATAATAGTGAGTAAAGTAGTTTCGCAGATAATTACTTCTGTGGTAATTTCGATCCTAACTGGGTGTTGCCAACTTTGCCAAGTAATTTTAGTAAATATCAGTAGGGCACCCTCGCCGTGGGGCAATGGTTAACATGCTAGTCTTTCAGACCATTACTACTGAATTGAGTTTGATCCTTACTGGGTGCCCCACACTAGTAGCCTTTCGCCAGACTATGAAAGCGTAGTAAATAGCGATAAGTGCACCTCATTTGTGACTTTCATTTCACTGGGTGCTCTACACTGGCGACCTTGTGCCAGACTAAGCTGAGCTTAGTAATTATCAATACACTATCCTATCCTAAAAGAATTACGGCAATAGTTAGTCATTTTGCAATTAGATAAAAGCTTAAATTATAAAGAGAAGGTGTAAAGCTAATTCAATTGAAAAATTGTTACAAAATTCAAATATTATTGTGTAGTCGACTAGTGTCCTCATGTTGGTTGTTATCTTCCGGCCTTCCCAAGTGTCTGTCGTACTCCGTAAACTTTCTGGAAATGTCAAAAGTTACCAATTTCGACCGAAGTTCAGTATGCAAGAGGCGGCCACCGCTAAGGTGGGTGTGCGTAGTGAGGGCGGGGAAGTCGATGTTTCCTATAACAGTGCTTAGTTCTTACCACTTCTTGCATAAGCTAATGTTAAGATATATATATATATAACTTTACCTCATCTTTAACCCGTAATTGGTTAAGGGTGTTTTCGCTTCTCTACGACGTCGTTTAAGGTTGAAAACTTTCAAAACACACGGAGAAATCAACACTGGTTTGACGCCTCTTAAATCTCAACTTCAAATGACTCGCGTCCAGACAGGCAACTTAAATAAATAAACGAGAAAGATTCTCAGAGAGCGCACACTTCTACCAACGCCAAACACTAACCAAAAAAAAAAACGATTGAAAAGACAGTTCATATAAAACTACGATGAAAGGGAAGTAACTGTGTAAATTTCAATTTTCCATAATTCGGACTATTGTCTTGATATATGAAAAAAATATCTCTCAATCGAAAAATAATTTCTGGGTCAGCCCCAAAATTTAATCAGTTCTACCTTAGCCAATGGCTCTGCCTTACAGAAAATTCACTGAGAACTTTTAGAGATATTGTGTGGACAAACAGACAGACACATATGAGCGAATACATATACCTCTTCCAACTTCTTCTTCTTCTTCTTCTTCTACTTCTTCTTCTACTTCTTCTTTTTCTTCTTCTTCTACTTCTTCTTCTTCTTCTTCTTCTTCTTCTTCTTCTTCTTCTTCTTCTTCTTCTTCTTCTTCTACTACTTCTTTTTCCCATTTTAATCTGTTCTTCTTCGTCGTTTATTTTCTCATTATCCTTTCCCCCTCGCCTTTCCCCCTTTCACGTTTTTTTCTCTTTCTTTTTCTTTTTTCTCTTCTTTATTCTCCCACTTCCATTTTTCTTATTCAGTTCTTTTCTTCTTTATTTCCTTCATTCACTACCCTTTTTCTTCCCTTTTTAATCGTTTTATTAACGAGACTTCTTTTTAGAAACTGTCAACCAAAACTGTCAACCAAAACTGTCAACATCGGTTTCTTCAGATTTTTCAAGTTGGTCTGGCTGGCTATGTATATATGTATCACACGTACAGGCCTCACCAATGGAGCTAGAGGGATACAACTTTAAACATTTACTCCTTATTATGTCTAGAAAAAAACTTTTTTTTACAAATAGGTTTTGAGTGAGGGTTCAATTTGCAATGTAAGTTTATTCTAAATTTGGTCACAAGATATTGGTCACATGACGGTTTCTATTTGAGTGACTAACCAGACCTGTTTTCTTTAGAAATTCTCTTCTTTTTAACATTGTTTTGTTCTACTAATTCAGTTTCTTTAACACCATTTCCCCCTCCTCCTCCTCCTCTCTTCTTCGTTCTTCTACCTCCTCTTCTTTGCTCCCCCCATCATCTTTATATTGATTCATGGGGAATTTGTTAACAATCTTTTAAAGTTCGTTGTTGAACATAGGCCTACCTCAAGTAAGTGTAAGACGGGGGGGGGGGGGCTCACCCTGCTTCGCTAGCCCATGGTTTGTTGGCAAGGAGGATGAGAAGGATTCATGCCTTTCCCAAGGGCATTAGTGCGAAGTGAACGCAAACTGTTTCAACTGGAGTTTGAACCTGGCTCACCGATCCCATTCTGCGTGCCTTAAACCGCTGGCGGAGGTTAGCACAGTCACGGTCGACATAGGCGGATCTGGGAAAAGGCCTTTGTCCATCAGTGGACCTATAATGGTTGCTACTGCTGCTGTTGCTGCTGCTGCTGTTGCTGCTGCTGCTGCTGATGATGATGTCGTCGATCTATATACGTGTTTTTCTTTTCCTTTTTACTTCTCGCTTTGTCTCCTCCCTTTCCAGACCGTTTCTATTTTAAGCCACAACAACACCCCAGAGGGCGCCACCGCCATCAGCGAATGACCAACACAAACGACGCAGCTGTCAACCTCACAAATATGGCCGCCGCCGCCGACGTACGCACTTGGGAGACGCAGAAACATTAACCACTTTTAAAAAGCCAACAAATATTCATGTCCGATGATTGACAGCGGTCCAACAATGGGTGCAGTAGACAAAAGCAGACAGAAATGGTGCCGGTCCATTTCGTCTTTGCTTGCACAACTGTCAAGAGAGAGAGATTAGAAACCACTTCAACGATGATCAACATTTACGCTCCCAGTTTGTTGCTCACACCTCGGACGATAAACGATCACAGACTGTTGTTTCTAGGATCTTTGATTGGCCCTCAACAATTATTAGTTACAGTTTTTTATATTCAAATAGATTTATCCCAACCAGCATTTCCCTTTTTGTGTCTTGGTGTCTAATAGGTTTGGTGCCGAGCCGAGGAGTAGTGCTTAGTAAAGCTAATCTATTAGCTTGTTAAATATGAATCTTTCGTTGATTAAGCGAGAATAATGCTAGAAGTAGAAGATTTACTAATGTAATTGCATTTTCTGGGTTAAACAGAAGTTATGTTTAAAGGTGGGGGGTAGCCCTTATAGCACATGGCCCGGGTGTTTCTGTGTCTTTGTCTTGTCGGGTTTAGCTTTCTGTTTAACCCATCACACTCGGATTTTACATCTGAAGAAGGCCGAAGAATGGATCGACCGAAACGTCGTGTATACAACACAAATAACAAGAAGGAGTTCAGTCGTCCGAAGAACCATTTGAATATTAATGACCCTTCTCAAAACTATAGAAAATATCTAAAACATATATATACATTAATATTAGGAAATTATTTAACATATATATTTTAAAATGTGTGTGAAAATTGGGCTAAATGCAAATTCTAGTTCACCGGTTCGCGAATGTAAATAAGTTTTCAACCCCGATTATCTCCGGTTTTATATTGTCTACAGAAATAATTTTGAGTTGATCATTTTCTACAATCTTTCTTTTATTATTAACACAAAGTTTATTACGATAAAATCAATAGATTTCAAGTTACAGACGTTTTCCTCGACACATGGACGATCACTCTCTTAATTCAGAGTTCGTCCGGTTTATCCGATATCCGGCTTAACGTGGTCCGTTTTAACGAGGGCTCACCGTAGAGATATAATTCGTTATTACTGGAGGTTTCTGGTCCCTGAACCAGCAATGGTGTCTACCCAAGAAGTTAGACTAATTTTCAAGTAGGATTTCAAATTAGGACATAATGCTGCTCAAGCTGCTGATAACACATCAACAAGGTATTTGGACACTACTACAGTGCGAGCTTGATTGATTGATTAATTTGTTTAACGGCATATCAACCCTTGATGGGTCATTTAATGCCGAAATCAGTTTAAAATTTAAAATAAATATGAAAGGTTTTGTTTTTTTAATTAGAGTCTTGCGATTTGGTGAAAAAACAGGTGGTCCCTTTGGGGTGGTGTTGTCTTACCCCTCTGCAGGGGATGCAATCGGTGTATTCTAGTCCCCAGCCGACAGGGCCGGCAGTGCGAGCTGTTCAGCGTTGATTCAATAGTTTTAGGTCTGGAAAAAAAGTAACGGGTATATTTGAATTTCTGTGAGATGAAAAATAAAAGAAACTATTCAAGTGGAAGAGTCCATTGTTTCAAATGGTGGGTAAAGATATTTTCATGAGCAAAATTGTAACGTTCAAGTTGAAGAGATCATTAAACAAGCAGAAAAAAATATTATGGTCCCCGACAGAAAACCGTTGAGAGAGAGAGGGGGTGGGGCAATTAGTTGTTTATTAGGACCGTTAGCTCCGAGACACCCGATTTAAAAAAAACAAAATTTTAATAACGTTATATATTTTCAGTAATCAGGTGCCCAAGTACCCGATTAACACTTTTCTTTCTATTCGGTTCAGCAGTTCCAAAGTTCATTAGTTTTTTGCATGCTGACATGTGGTTATTTACATATAAAATGTAAACAAACAATCGGATCGACAGTAACTCACCATTTTTCAATTCCTGGGTTTTTGTCAACATTATAGCCAAATTTCAATAAAATTGGTCTTGAGAAAATGTAAACAAAACATAACTGCCCCACCCCGGGTAGAATCCCTTCACAAGATTACATACAAAATGTCATTGAAATATATTGAGTAATAACGAAGTTATCCAAATGAGACAAAGGAGACAACGACAGACACCCATAACGAATAATAGTCCCAGACAAAAAATAGTCCCCGACAAAAAATCACAGTCTTCAGTGTTAATTATGGATTATTTTTATGAAATAAATGTTCATGCCAGTCTTATCTTATGGTTTTCATTGGGGATCAAACACAACGTAAGTCTGCTCAATAATACAACACTCTGTGTCTGCTAATATTTCGACAGACACCCAAAGGAAAAAAGACTGAGTTTAATTAAAGAATATACTTTCTACATACGTATTACTTCGCACTCATTCAGCTTTCACACAAGTAGTATCTGGTGGCTTTCACTGGAGTGACAGCAAGTCTCCACAATTCTTTAGCTCAGTGGTTCTCAATCGGGCGGGGGTGGGGATTCCCCCAGGGTGAATTTGGGTAGTCCAACGGGGGGGGGGGCTATTAGGTAAGAATAAAAGTCCAGTCTAGAGATAGGATTTTCTGCACTTCTATATATCAAGTCAAAGGCTCAAAATAAGCTCCAAGTTGAGAATGATTTAAGATGTGCTCTCTCACTAATTGACCCACAAATCGAAGATCTAGGAGCAAAAGAACAAAACAGAAACAGAGATCACATTGATACGTATATCAGTTACGATAACAGAATTCTTATTTTTTTTGTAATAAGTTCGACTCTCAAATTATTTGAAATTATTCTTTGTTGCAACTTAATAAATATAAGGGAGGGGGAATACTAGCAATCTTATTGACAAAAGTGGAGAATGACTCGAA
>VCCN01005541.1:116234-127562 GCA_006491835.1 Architeuthis dux
CTTTAGTCTACACGCACTTTAGTCTACATACACTCTAGTCTATACGCACTTTAGACAACAGGAACTTTAGTCTACGCACACTTTAGTCTACAGACACTCTAGTCTAAAAGCATTGTTTTTTAAGGCCAAGAATCGTAAATACAAAATTACGAAAAACGCTATAAAAACATTATTCCCATGCAGGATGAACCGCTTTGACTGACTGAAACTGAGCTTAGTTTGTTTGGTACATTTTTCGTTTTTGAGAAAAAGTAACTTTTATAGGGGAAGCGAGTGAATTGGCTCTAAAGTGGATGACTGATTTACGATGTACGTATAATGCAAAACTGGACCCTGACTTTATGTCCCTCTTTGCGACAACCGTGGAGAAAAGCACTAATTGCAATCCTTGGTTTTACATAACATTTACAAAGAATTCACATTCAGCATTTTATTAAGTGATGCGCAGATTCGGTCCTAGGATTCCCGGTGCCCTGGGCCAGCTGAACTTCGGCGCCCTTTACGGTATAGTATTATCTTATTGATTTACTTATGTTTTACAGTGATACAAATAAATATATAGGAATGAAAAATTCATTACAATAATCAAGAAAAGAGTTCCGGCACCGCATCAGAGTTTTAGATCACCAGTTGATGAATATAACACATTCATTATTATATTTATCCATCTTCCCATTTGTGCTTGGAAAGTCCTACACTCTCAGATACATGTTATGTTAGACACATGACAGGCGCTCCAGTACTTGGTTCCTTAGGTGACTGGGGATGCGCTTGCCGTTTGATAGTTTTCATGAGTTCATATGGATGAAGATAAAATCTGATATTAGAACTATTCCCAAAACTGTAACTGATTCTAACATCTGCTATATTCGCATGCTATGCTGTGGTTCAAATCTTCAGCGTATCTGAAAACTTTTACATCCCTTGACCGCTTTTGTCAGTCCATCCCTGTACTTGTAAAATCTGCGACAATCAACACGTGAAATAAATCGGTCAGTCCAATGGAGAAGAAGAAGAAGAAGAAGAAGAAGAAGAAGAAGAAGAAGAAGAAGAAGAAGAAGAAGAACGAAGAACGAAGCACGAAGAAGAAGAAATAAATAATCGTGTGTAACCTTCTTTGATTTAGAATTCTTGTCTAGTGTGTCAATATCCATTACCCATAGAGGTTATGCGCGCGCCGTTTTCTACATTGAATGTTTTATTACTCTTTTTTAAAGTCAAAGACGTAAAAGAAATCTAACATGTTTATTCCTGCCGCTGTTCTTTTGCGATGTATTAAACCTAGCAAGGTGGCCTGATTCAACCCACGACAAATTATCTTTTTGCATTCATCAATTTCAGTTAATTTCGGCTCGTTTACTTAATTATCTTTAGGTACGTCTTTATGTGAAACCGAATGCTTGAAAAGTCTTCAGAATTGTGCAGAAAAACCCAGAAAAAAGATCATATCGATTAACAGAACCGGCTCAATTTAAATAGTAGTTCAAGAAATATAAAACAGTTTTGTCCGTTCCTCTCGAATAAACCCTGTACTTCGGTTGGACTGAACTTTGCCAGTTCCACATTGAGCGAACGAGTTTTTAAACAGAGGTCATGTTCGCATTCACCCTAATCTTTTTATCTTAAATAAAATCTTATTAAGATATATGAGTGTCCGCGCATGATAAGTGCGCAACTCACCATTTTTAAAGTTGATATTTTCGTTATTTTTAGAGCTACAGTGCTCAGTTTTTATTTTATTTTGAAGCTTGAACACTTTGCATTATGATTTATAGAGTGTTCAAGCTTCAAAATAACCGAAAAAACTGTGCATTGTAGCTCTAAAAATAATGGAAATATCAATTTTTAAGAAATGGTGCGCTGGGCACTTAACTTGCGCGGTCACTCATATGCAGTATACATTGAACTGTACATATAACAGTTTTCTCCTTCGTACATATAAACGTCCTCTCCCCCGTATATATAAACGTTCTCCCTCCTCCTCTCTCTCTAATACATATAAACGTTCTCTCTCTCTCTCTCTCTCTCTCTCTCTCTCTCTCTCTCTCTCGTACAACCTTTTTTCAAAAGCAGAACGCTTACAAACTTTTTCTACGTCATACTACGTCATTAACTACCGTTCTCAAAGTAAGGGAAAATTTTAGCATAATACATTTTTTTGCTTGCTAAAAGCATGTCTGATAGTCACATTGGAACTCACAGAAAATGTCATGGGGATATGTTGTGTGGTTTTTGCGGTAGGCTGTCACATACGGACAGACGGAAATTTGCTGAATTATAATAAGATTACGGAGAGTACAAACGTCGTGGCCTAATAATTCGCTAACTAATATCGCAGGCAATTATTATTGCAGTGACTTCAATCCTCACATTTGTGACTCTGTGTCAGACTAAGCCAAGCCTAGTGAAGGCCTATGGGCACGTATCTATAGAATATTATTGAGCAAGCTAGTATCGTAGACCATTACTACTTTAGTGAGTTCGACCCTCACTGGGTGCCCCACATTTATGGCCTTGTATTAGATTAAGCTAAACTTGGTAAAGATCGAAAACCACCTGAATTTCACCTGGAAAGCAGAAATTAAATCCTTTAAATTTTTATTTATTTTTAATTTTGATAAGAATTGTTGTTATCTCATTATCTCTGTCCTGAGATTTTTTGTGCAATTTTAATTGTTCTTTTTATCTAATGTGACGAAAGCCAGCAACAACTTTTAAATTGTGTGTACGTGACAAGCAGCAGGTGCTTCCTGGGGTGTCGGGGAAGCTCAGGGAAAAGCTGCAATGTGAGAATGTGGTGTGGAAAGAAAGAGGGCGGCTGTTAGTGGTCGCTGTACAGATCGCTCCACGACACCCAGAGTCGAGTGCGGGGGGTATTCTCTTGTTTGCTCTACTGTCTGGACCAGGGCTAAGAACTGGGAATAGTGGATTAAACGTATTGGAAAGATTCCATACAGTCACCTGATGTAGGTAGAGCTTGCACATTTTAAAGGCGTAGTAATGTCGTCTTTATAAACTTTTAATTAGCGAGGAAACAAGAAAAACATGTCGGCATTATGACTGACTCGTCTTAGGCCAAGAGAATAAAAAATGATTTTTTGTTAATGATCTCTTATTCTAGATCTTTTATTAAAAGGGTTCAACGCCAGCATTAATATCTTGACAGGCATGTTATTTTTCTTTTAAATTATTCTGTGTCCTTTATACTCCACTATATTCTCCGGGTTTCATCCTGGCTCAGAATATTTCCTGCCAGTGAAAATGTTGGGAAACTAAACAGCCATTGAAGATGCATATCCAGGAATCATAATATAAATGAAACCAAGGTTTTAAAAGAAAATTCAGCTCATAGTTTATGAACAATTTTATGAATGAACAAAGAGAGAGAGAGAGAGAGAGAGAGAGAGAGGGAGAGAGAGATTATTAAAAGAAATCATTATGTTCCACGTCCTTGGCTGCTGACTTTCCTCAGCAACAGAAGAGGAAGAGGAGGAGAATAATGGTACACTCGATTGACCCGAAGGTCTGACCTAAATTTCAAATCCATCCAACTTGAAATAGTCTAAAAAGTTGCGAATCTTTCCTCACTCCGTGAGAAAAGAAAGAGAAGATGAAGAAGAGGAGGGGGCGGGGAAGGAGGTGTCTTTCAAAGAGAAGGAATAGAAGAAGAGGTGGAACCGTGCGTGATTGAGTTTCTCAATAAAAAACGATTTCCGATTTCAAAGGGATTCTAAACGTAGTAGTAGTAATAGCATTACTAGTTGTGGTAGTAGTAGCAGGACGGTGAGGATGAAGATATCCACCCGAAGAAGGGCATGAATACATCTCTTCTCCCACCAGCTTTGGGTAAATACCAGGGTAGACAGGGCTCTTCAGCCTTGGTTGGCAATCCAATATGGTACGGTTGAGAAACTTGATATTAACATATTAGGGACCAACAGATAAACAGACCGACCGACCGACCAAAACGTGTCTTATAGAGATGCGTGGATGCATCTAACAAAGGCATAAAGCAATACTTATCACCGAAATCAGGACTTCATCCATAGAATGTTTTGGTATACACCTTGTGGAACGTGAGAGGCAACGTCTACTATTAATTACTGGATCCTGGACAAAAGCTCACTGCAGGCATTTATTGTCAACAAGTGGAGGTGCGAGTGGCTTAACGGTTTGTAGCACAGAAAATAGAATCGGCGAGCGGAGTTCAAACCCCGGCGGAGACAGTTTGCGTTCACTTCGCACTAATGCCCTTGGGAAGGGCATGAATACATCTCTTCTCCCACCAGCTTTGGGTAAATACCAGGTTAGATAGGGGTCTTCGGCCTTGGTTGGCAACCAGTTTAGGAGACGGACAACTCCAAATTCAAACCGGGAAAATCTAACCCCTCGTTCAGCATCGTGAGAGGCGGGCAACAGACAAAGTAGTGAATGGGTTCCAGGATGTACATTTAACGGGGCTCAAGTGAAGCTTCGACAGTCCTAGAAAGTTGGAAGTGTATTATGATAATAGATTGCTCAAGTAAAATAAAGGAGAATAAAAATGTATGGCCGGAATAAATCCAGCTCCCTATGATATCTCGAGTACTAGCAGAAGATTTTAAAAAAGACTTGATCGTGTTTCTGGTGCATTAGACATGGAATGCGCATACAATTTAAGTCCTCACTCAACAAAGAAAACCCAGGATAAATTAAAGTCAATAGGCTGGAGAGTTATACCTTATCGTCCATACTCACCAGATTTTAAATCTTGGAATTATTATTCATTTCGATTACTAGAACATTCTTAGCGCCAGAGCATTCAGAAATAAGGAAGAAATCAATCCAGAGACTGACAGCAAGACTGATCAACCCAACCAAATCGGAAGTCGGCAAAATGACACTAGAAAAAATTAACAACAATATCAAACAATATTAGGGATTGAACCAATGGATTAATACTACAGAAGAACTACAATGGTTTAACAAGATTGAAGGTAGGAGTAAGGCTATATTAATACAATTTGATATTATTGACTTTTACCCATTGACTTTAACCATGGAATGTTCACTAAGACCAATACATTGAGGTCTCCAAACCGCAGGACACCACAACCACGAAACAAACACTCGAGGTCAACACATTAAGGCCACTTACAGAACCCAACAACACACACGCATACAGACAGGGAAACTCCCCATTTAATCACAACCCTCGGTCGATACAGACATGAAAACTCGTTTTCTCTAATTTTCCTTATGAAAACGACCTAATAAGTCGAAACATGTTAAGATAGTAAATAAATTTCTTGCAAATCACTCTCCACATTGTCTTTTTCTCAGCATCATTATGTCGGATAACCTTTATCCTTTTATACACTATATATATATACCTGCGAATTTATTTATTATATATACAATACACAAGTTACAGTAATACTACCCCTGACACACATTATGGAATCAGCACACTTAGAGTATGTTCACCCAGGTTTTTTACTTCGCAGGAAATAAACAAATCACAGAGTTGACACACAACAATTAATGTTTAATAGCTTGATATTCTGACTTTATGAAATATAACACAAACAAATATGGCAATATGCAAATTAGTCTACAGTTAAAAGAGAGTGCTTGCAGACATTAACGAGCTGTTGGACTTATTGTTAGACTGGGCTAGTTGAAAGGAAACATGGCTTCAACAAGACAGCTCTCAATTGAAATAATGGAAAGGATTATAAAACTCCATTTAGAAGGAAATCAAATATGGAGTGTGGCAAAGGATGATGGTTGTTCCCAGTCAGCTGTGTCTAAAATTTGGTGCAAAAAAAGGGGAATGTTATAAAGAAAAACATACAGGTAGACTCCCGAAGACGATAATCCATCAGGATAGAAAACTTAAAGCAATATTCCTTGCAAATAGAAAATGCACAACAAAACAAATGAAAAGCAAATAGGCAGAAACAGGAGTCAGTGTTTGTGATAGAACTGTAAGAAATCGGCTGAATGAAATGGAATTTATATGCAGAAAAGCCAAACGAAAACCAGTACTAACACATAAACAGAAGAAAACAATGTTACAATGGCTAAAGAGACTCATTTATGATATGGGCTTGCATGTTAGGTAAAGGACATGGGGAGATGGCAATCATTACCTCAACAGTCAATGCACTGATACACATTGTACTTTTTGACACTTTTCTCATTCCATCGATAGAAAATAGGTTTGGTGATGAAGTATTTTTTCAGGATGATAATCTTGCCACAGAGCAAAGAGTGTTAAAGCTTTTTTTTTCTTCAGGAAAGGCATATCAACTCAGTGGTCAGCAAACAGTCCGGATATCAATCCGATTGAAAATTTATGGTGGGAACTTAAAAAAAATTGTACATGACAAGGCTCTCTTCTGCAAAGCTGATCTGTCAACCGCTATTAGAGAAAGTTGGAATCAGCTTGATGGAGAATATAATCCACGCCTCAAAGAATACAGGTCGTCATAAGCCCGAGGAGGAGCACCAAAGTACTAATCGTGATTTGTCTTTGTTGATGACTCCATATTTTTTCTCTTTTACTTGATTTGGAAAAAACAACAATAAGTCCAACAGCTCATTACGGTCTGCAAGTACTCTCTTTTAACTGTAGCATAATTTGTATATTCCCTTATTTGTTTGAGTTATATTTCATGAAGCCAAAATATATTTCATGAAGCATAAATGTTAAGCTATTAAACAAAAATTGTTTTGAGTCATATGTGTGATTTGTTTATTTGCTACGAAGTAAACAAGTTGAATGAATGTGCAGATTCCATAACTTTTGTCTGGGCAAAAGTAGAAATAAGAAGAGTGGGGTTTGACCCTGCAGCAGCCAGGGTTGTTACGTTTTGTTTTGTTTTTTCCACTTCTGCGCAGCTGTAATGTAATTCGTTTCATAAACTAAAACAAAGACGAACGGTTCCAGATAAACAGGCACAATGGTATTTAGGAAGAAAATAACAGATGCATTAAGAGGTGGTGGGCAGAAACGGGGAATGTAGTTTACAATTAGCTGTTATTGAATGAATGGATGAAGCCAGTCTCCCTCGTAACCGAAAATAACAGTGACGTCATCGGGCTCGCCCGCGACCTCAAATATCAGTGGGTAAATATTAGGCTGCAAATTTGAGGTAAATATTAGAAACCTTCAACCAAAACTGTCAACACCAACAGAGGATCCTTCAGTTTTCAAGTTGATCTGGCTATCTGGCTATCTGTGTATCTATCACGCGTACAGTGCAGATGCCATAAGAAGAGTGGGGTTTGACCCTGCAGTAAATTTTCAACCCTTTACCTCCATTGGTGCAATGGAGATAAAGGGTTGTAAATTTAAACATTTACTCCTTATTATATCTAGTGAGAAGTTGTCCACACACACACAAAATAGGTTTTGAGTGGGGAGTTCAATTCACAATGTAAGTTTATGCTAAACCGGTCCCTTAGTTTGTGTCAGGCAGCATTCACACTTGTTTCGTTTTTTGAAAATTCAGACTTTTTTTTAGTGAGCACTGCCCAACAAAAGGGGGGTGAACTAACTTATTCGTTGATCACCCCCCCTTTTCCAATTCTTTTAATTGATCATCCCCAACACGGCATGCTGCCATGAGACGTTGGTCACGTGACGGTTTCTATTGAGTGACTAACCAGACCCGTTTTCACATTTTTCATCGCTGGAAAGGTTTTCCTGTTTATCTGTTGGCTGGTTGTTTTGTTCATACGCCAGGCGGACAGACACGGTACAGATAGACCACCCGATATGCGGCAACCGATGGTCCGGAACCTCTTTTAATCCAGGCTAAATTACGAGCCGACCCTTGAATCCTTCGCAGTTTCCACACTAGTTCACCGAGTGACCACAGTTGGCGTTGCGTGTGGAGCTATCTTTTAATTGTTTATTTGTGTTACTGCTCCATCAATTTTGTAAGATTCCTAGCCTAATTGGCCTACATTTACCGCTAGTAACGGCTTCCATACAAGATGGAGCTGTCGGTGGTGGTGTAAATGCAATAAAAGGTAGAAGTGTTGAGAAAGCTCGACTGCAGTGTTTCGGTACAGAAGCTGTGTGGGGCATATGCTATTAGCTCATTAACTGTATATCATATTTGTATTTGTTAAATTAATATACCTGTATCTGTTTCATTTATATTAATAAACTGTATAATTTATATGAATATATTGCATTTAACCATATAATTCATATTCAATATTTGTTCAATTTAAGTTTCTAACAGTCCCAATGCTTTAAAGATATGAGATATGCGTAATGAGTGGGTCAGAGGTGTACACTTTAACAATATTTGCATTTGTTGAATTAATATACCTGTATCTGTTTCAATTATATTAATAAACTGTATCATTTATATGAATGTATTGCATTTAACTATTTCATTCATATTCAATATTTGTTCAATTTAAGTTTTTAACAGTCCCAATGCTTTAAAGATATGAGATGTGCATAATGAGTGGGTCAGAGGTGTACTCTTGAATTAGTATCACACGACATCTGTTGGTCTGGCAAAATGGATGATCTTCCGGCACCAAAAGTGCCGGAAGATCGACGGTGTACCAGTATATGTTTACTTACAGTTTCGCATGCAAACATCAGTTCGTTGGCTAGACTTTTCGAATAATCGATTGTCTTTTACATTTGAATTGGCCATTAGCATCGAATAATCCACGACAAGGAATTTCCGACATTTCTTTTTCTTTAGAAAAATCGAAGAAAGCTTTCCTGCTTATGTGTCTATGTATTTAGTTTTCAGACGCCAGAAGGTCTAACGCAATTTGTTTTACTAACTCGCGTGCAAACATCGGCTCGTTGTCCGAAATATTTGAACTCTCGTTCGTCTGGTACGTATGAATAGTGACCTCATAAAAATGGCCGCCACTTCCGGAATTTATGAATGTATGAGTGGCTGTCGGCACTTATCTTCGATTTATGTACCTAATCCCATGTTTACACTGAAAGGTCAGTGAGCTGAGTTAGTAACTATCTGATAATAAACGTATTTTAGTCCATTACCTTGTAATTCCCAAGTTGCTTCTGAACTTATTGCCATCTAAGTTTGACATTAGTATCCACACATAAATAAGGTGAGTGATGGAATTCGTTTATTTCAGAATCCGATCTAACGCAGTCTGACATTTAATTCATAACTGCTTAAGATGAAAATGCATATATTAACAAATTTGTTCATATAAGAGAAAGCAGAGGTTCTGTTCCAGTTTAATGAATTTTAGATAGATTTAAAAACAAGAAATTAGCTCAATATAATAACCCAAAGTTCTCAGTGACGCTTGTAATAATCTTTGATCACTGACAATCCTGATTTTTTAATGAATTTCTATAGAAAGATTATTTGCAATAGTTTTCTATAGTAAATAATTTACTATAATAAAGCTAATCTGGCAGACTATCAGTATTGTAGTGAGTTCGATCCCCACTGGTGCTCCATAATTGTGGCCTCGTACCAGACTGAGATGATCTTAGTAAATATCTATAATTTGAATTTCTCAGTCGAGCACTGGTTGAGAATCTCATCTAGCATACTATTGTTAATTCAAATCTCATTCTGTTCCCAACATTAGTGGCCTTGTGCCGTCTAAGTTAAGCTTATTAAATACCAATGAGGGACTCGATGTGGTACAATGGCAAACAAGCTAGTCTTGCAGACTCTTATTAATGCGTGTCCGGTCGTTTCGTTATTGTTATTTAAGATGTAAAATAAAATTTCACTGTTTTCTTTTCGTTTTTTAACCTCTAAATGGTAAAAAAAAAGTATTCGACGAAAAGGCAGACGGCGAAAAACCAAGTCGGCAAAAGTGATATTCGTCAAACAGGTTGTCTCCGAATCGTCCGCAGGACGAAACTGCTGTCGGCTGACTGTGTGTCGGCGATACGTCGTTCGACGAAAAGACCGAGAACCTATTAATGTAGTAAGTTCGATCCTTGTTGACTATCCCATACGTACGCGTGTGGGTAGAGGCAAACATTACCCAGTCCCCACGGCCTGTGTCACAAAGACATGACCTTCACCCCCCCCTATAGTGCGATAGGAATGGAGAGGTCTAGACCCGGAGTTTGAATTTCCAAGGACTAGGCATATTTGCTTCAATTTGGTGCCCTGTCTTGCCTTAAATCAATAACAAGACTGATTCCAGCCCCGAAGAGCTGAGATATCACCACCTTTGTGGCTTTGTATCGGACTAATCTAAGCTTAGTATCTATCAATAAAAATGAGACTTTCTGAGGATCACCATTATTTGCATCTCACGTAGCCCACCGCGCCATACAAAAAACAAGACGACGTATACACGAGTGACAGTTTGATAGGATACAGAGTGGTTCGAGTTCATGTTTTATCTTTTTACAAGATTATCCGAACCGTCCGCAAGAGGAAATTGAAGCAATTTGGAAAATTTAATTTCCTGGTTTCTTCCGTGCCAGAGAATCAACAATGTCGAAATTAATATTAGCCGCTGGAATAATATATTGAATTGGAGGGTGAGATTTGTCTTGAATTGTCCAAGTAGGTCATCTCGGAAAACCATATGAGAATAGCTGAGTTGTTAGAAAGAAATTTGAGAGAAAAGTTCTTCAGATATATAACGCATTCAAGGCGATGGCTCGGTCATTGGAGAGAAAATAAGAGGCGGTTGTACTTTCTCAGTCTATAGCCAGCAAATATCCTCTTTAAGACAACGTTTGTCTTGTCTCTCTAATGGACATGTTAACAGAACAGCTTCAACTCTACGTATCTATCTATCTATCTATCTATCTATCTATCTATCTATCTATCTATCTATCTGTCTGTCTGTCTATCTATCTATCTATCTATCTATCTATCTATCTATCTATCTATCTTAGCCTGTCGATTTCTTTTTACCTGTCTCTCTATTTCTTTCTTTCTTTCTATCTATCTATCTATATATCTATCTACGTAGATACATCAATAACGCCATGGCCTAATGATAAAAAAACCTATATATTTTACACAACAAGTATTTATTTTTCAACACAATCTCCTTCCTTGTCAATGCACTTAATTGTGTGGTGAATATTAATCACGTAGATCGAACATTATGCAGTGAAGATTTTAGATCAGAATTCAGGTAATAACTACGTGCATGTCATGTTACGGACATATTGATCCACCCTCGTATCTATCTATCTATCTATCTATCTATCTATCTAAAGCTGTCCACATCTATCTCCACCCAGCACCCAGCCAATCAGCACTCACTGTTTCTTTTTCAATCCCGTCAACAGGAATACAGGTACACTATTACCTAACATATATAAACTATTCACAAAAATAC
>VCCN01005546.1:250431-261562 GCA_006491835.1 Architeuthis dux
TTTGTCACTAATACTTTTAATGAGATGTTTAGATGGATTTATATATATATAATGGAGGGGGTAATATCTATGACTTGATACTTTGTTTTATTTCTCTTACTACTTTTCTGTATTTGTTTTTGACTGCAGTATTTTTGCATTTTGTTTGTTTTATGTTTTTAGCTGGAAGGTTAGTTTATGCCTACACGCAGAATATATTTCTGTTCTAACATTGAGTAGTTTATCTCTATTTCTGAAAGTTAAGATCCTAAATCTTTCTTCTAGACATTTGCTGTGTGGGCTATTGGGTGGAGGGTACGTGTGCTAAAATTGACCATTTTATTTGTGGGGTTAATCCCTTTTCTTTTATCTCCAAGATAAGCATAGAGTAGTGCTGTGTTTGTATTTTTCCTGTGATAAACTTACTTTATGATTCGCAAACCTTTCCACTTTCGCTTTGTAATGCTGATATAGTGTTTGTTAATATGTGGATTTTCTAGTGTGTATACTTCTGCCTTATATACCATGTTTGTTTTCAGGCACTGTTTATCAAGGGGGCATTCTGTTTTTTTGCAGTTGGTTGTTAGTTTTTGTGTCTTGTTATGGTGTTTTTCTAGTGTTTTTTGTTGTGTGTACTGATTAAATTTGCCATATTGCTAGTGCAGCTGTAGCCGATTTTAATTGTATTTCTGTTGAATATTTTGTTTAACGGGTTGTCTTTAGGGAAGTGTTTATCTATTAGTGTTAGGAATATTTTCCCCGATGTTGCATTTAACCAATTTGCAGTATGGTGAGTTAAACCAGATGCATTTTCTATTTCTATTTTTGTTTTTAGTTTCTTTAGTGTTTACGAATTCTAGTGTGTTATTAAAGCCGCTGTTTTTTAATGCTTTATTATAGGTGTCATTAATTTTGTTAAATATTTCTATGTTCAACTGCTAAATGAGCTGCCTAAATCATAAATGTGAATAAAGAAACGAGCTCTGTGCGGAGATTGAACCCGCGTCCACTCTCCAACTCATATAATGTGGTTCTCTATGCTGACAGTATGAAATCAAATCATGGATAATTTTTATATCTGACAGAATATTGCCCAGGGTGGACACTGGTTCAATCCCCGCACAGAGCTTGTTTCTTTATTCACATTTACGATTTAGACCGCTCGTTTGGCAGTTATTCACACCGGCGCTGGGCAAATGCAGGTTCTCAATTAATAAATGTCTGTATAATTATCATACCTTCAAATAAGACGAGACCCCAATTTTAGTCTGAATTTCATGGTTATAACTCCCTGTTAAATAACTGTTTTTGTATAAGACAACACCTTTTTGGGAGTGTTTTTTGGATGCTTCAAGTCACATACAGTATATTTAACTTCTTCCCAAAAGAACAGCCCCAAATATATTTACCTCTCCTGACAATACCTGCTGAAAATAGTTTGAACCCTTTTTACCCCTTTTTCTAACCTTATGTTTTCTCAGTTTACGTACAGCCACTGACTGCAGCTTTTTGTACTGGCATCGAGTCATTTTCCCCATTTACCTAACTGACATGCTTGATAACATCAGTGATACCCATCGAATACATGTAAGTACTGCTTTTCACTTTTAACTGTATCACTGTAAAAAATTAAGATTTTTTTTTAAAACCTACTTTATTTGTACCTTAAGGTTCTTTTTAGGTACAACAGATTTACAATCTTCATTTTTTCTTTTTAATTCTTTTTTTTTACATTTGAAACAATTCTAATAGAATTTAACATTTTTTGTTTGGCAGTTCTACATTTAAAACATATCAACTTGATATTCTCAAAAATTTGTAATATATATATATATATATCACTTTATTCAGATGTAGAATGGAGAGAGCAAGAGAAGTCGAACAAGGGACAAGGTTTCCTTAATTCAAATCATTTATACATCTCCAACAGTGTAGGTTGCAGTGCTTCAACATGGGAAGCACTTGTATATTATGAATATATTATAAATTTCACATCAATATCTAAAATTCTTTTCAATTTAATTTTCTTTTTTTTTCTATTCATTTATTATTTTGTTTGTAGTACATATTTGGTGCTCTGAGGGATTGTGTATTACCGATGGAGTATGTCCGACATTTAGAGTCTCCTCAAGTGCTGAAGGACAGTTTTGATAAAGAAGTCACAGAATATTTGAAAGAGGTACTTATTTTTCATCATCATAGCAAATTTTGATTCAATAATGCTACAAGTACAATCATTTCGCAACAGCCTGATTGTCTTGGCACATCTTATTTTATAAAAACTGTTGTCACTTTTTTGTTTGTTTGTTAGATTGTGTCATGCTAAAGCAAACATATATAAAATTAACGATGTTTTGCCGTGATTCAAATATCCAACCTGGAGGTAGGTAGGCAAGTAGTGCATCCATTAGCTCAACCTTACGCTGCATCAATATTGTGTGAAATTAAGTTACAAGTTAGCAGCAGGCACTGGGCGAATGGCTGTTGCTGATTACAGCTTTACTCTCTTGCCTGCCTTTTCTTTTGCTTACATCCAGTATGTAGTACTGCACAAATCCAAAATGGAAATGGGAGTCAGAAGAATGTATTGCACCAATCCATAAATTATCCATGAATAACATAAATAATCCTGTCATTTTTTATGGATATTATGCTAGTTTATATATATATATATATACACACACACATATTGAATATGTAAGTAAATACCTCTAAAATCCACTCCTTTACTAACCTTTCTGATTTAGTTTATCCAACACACCCAAAGTTGTAAAATAAAAACAATTTTTTAGATTAAATAAAACTTGGATGAAGCTTTTAGCAATTCAATCACATTGACTATACATCTAAATACCCAATCATCTTTAACTAATTTTATTCATGATCTTCAATTACAATATTTTTATTATTTAAAATTCACCTTAGAGAGTTAGAATTTGCTAAATTGTAATTTTATGTTCCATTTGGTAAAAATTCAAGGTAATATTACTACTAAGCCAACATTATCACTACATTCCCCATTTTAACCCTGGGTTTCATTGCTAATATGCACCAAACAGAACATAAAATTAAAATTTTGCATGCTTTCTCTCTAATTAAAATTAATTATAAATAAGATAAAAAATATCTTAAAAGTATAAAGGTTCTGGCAGAAAACGGTTGAAATAGAGAGAGAGTGGCAATTAGTTGTTTATTAAGACTGTAAACTCTGAGATATCTGATTTTTTTTTTTACATTTTTTTTTTTATGCAAACTATAAAATTCTTAAAAATGGTATATATTTTCAGTAATTAGGTGCCCAAGAACCTGTATAACAATTTTCATTCTAATCGGTTCAGCAGTTCCAAAATTCAGTATTTTTTGCATATTGACATATGGTTGTTTACATATAAAATGTAAACAAACAATCGGATTGGCCATAACTCACCATCCCCCAAGTAGAATCTTGGCACAAACCTACATACAAAATTTTGTTGAAATATTTAAGGAATAACAAAGTTATCCAATTGAGAAAAAGGATACAACGATGACGATGACAACGACAGACTTCTATAGAAAATGATAGTCCCCAACTGTTATTCTTGGTCTGAAAAAAAACTGCATTTCTTTTGGTTTCTGATTTTGTAAAAGAAACAACCAAATATTTCTTTCTACTATTTGCATGCATGTGGTTGTATACACATTGAGAAATGTGACAATTGATTGTCTCAAAATTACTAAGTCGTCTTTTTTCTTCTTCGTGATTTCTTTCTTCTTAGTTATCCTCTTTCTCTTTTTGTTACTTTTTCCTGCTTGCTTTCATAGCATCTCCTCGATCCTCTTTGTCGTGCCATCGAGACAGATTTAAGATTACACATTCACTCGCACCTGCAACTTGATGACCGTAACCCTCATAAAGTCGGCCTGAAAGACCTGTCCAATTTCCTGCGAGTGAGACCAATCAGGTTCTTTGATCGATTCATCAATATCAAAAGTAAGTGAGATACTTTTGCTTTCATTAAACTTTGGTTTTCTTTTCCTGCTTTTGAACTCAGAAATGTACATCTATTTGTCTGAAGAGCAATTTAAAAAATTCTGATCAGCCTTTTAAGGTCCATTGTTGAACTATAGGCCTTCCCCAAGTAAGTGTAAGACATTTTCTGAAGAGCATTATTGCTTGCTAACTTTTAGTATTATCACTTTTCTTGCCCTTCATTTGATCTTCTTAAGAAAAGTCTAGTGATCTAGCGTTCTAGATGACTGCTCTAGTTTAGTATAAGCCGTTAGTTTTTCTTAGTTTCCTTTCTTCAGTAGATATCGTTTTTAATTCTGGATCACTTTATATCCTTTTCCCTAGACTGGTTTTGTGGGGAGGATGTTTAATTTCCAAAACTAGGTCTGAGATTATAAATTGGTTGAATGATTAGAGCCACATATGATTGGTTAGGAGTTTAAATACGTACGGTACAGGGTTAGTACTCATATAAATGTTTTTACCTTTCTGAGTCAGACTCTTAGTAGTCTCATATCAATGAGACATTAGTTTCTCAGCTTAAAAATTCTATTTAAGAGTCTGGTGAAACCAGCCCTTGATTGTGTTTCTCATTTGGCTTGTTCAGGTGATGTATTGCCAAGGACCTTGTATATCCTTGTATCTTATGTAGTTATTTCTTTTAGTAGCTTTATTAGTGTTATTTGTTTTTTTACAGCCTATGTTGAGCATTACTTGGACAAAACTTTCTACAATCTAACCACTGTGACTTTACATGACTGGAAGACTTACAGTGAGATGAAAAACATGGCCGAGGAAAAGTATGGCGTCACACTGATGGAATCACACTTACCTAGTCAGACCCTGGAGCAGGTAGGGAAGTTTGGCATTTTCATATCAGTTTTTGATATGGACTTTAGATTACCAGTTTGACAGTTTTCTAAAAAAAATGCTGCCTTTTAGTCCGTAGTGAGCTTTTACACCACTGAAAATACTGTCATCATGAGTATTCAAGGTCTCATTACTGCCTCCCATTTTTTTTTAGGAGAATATGTGCTTGTGCATTACCTGTTTGTTTTTTTTATCGATCAAATCATATATATTAAGATCTGTGTCTTTCACACTTACAGTATAAGTAGCAGTTATCAGCCCTCTCTTACTACAATCTTATTAAACTACCTAACTCTCTTTTCTTCCTTCTCCCTTCCTACCATCTTATTAAAGTATCTCTCTTTTCTCCCCTCTCCTTAACTACTGTGTCTGTCACACTTATAGTATCAGTAGCAGCCATAAGCTGAGCCTGTTTTTGTACACTTATTATGGTATCCAGCATTTTCATTGTGCGCAAGATAATCACCAGAATTTTCATAGCAGAAATAGCCGAAACGAAACAATAAAGTCAGCTTAATCTGTTGTCGCTGTTTAAGCAAAGTAAAGATGTTGTTTGTCAAGGATTCCGCGTGAAATCAACACGTAGGAAATTTAAAAATCTGGCAAAAACCAGCATATTATTTGATTTTAATAAAATGTTCGATACTTATTTATTAAAGAACAAATTTTTTACCAGCAAAATTAAGTAAAATAATTTTTTTGTCAGCAAATGTTCAGTTTTACTCAGTCATAATTCAGGCTTTTGATCGGTGTAAAAAAATTCTTTACTTTTTCTTCATTAAAAATACAGGCAGTAAATATTTCTTCATCATCATCATGCTATATTTAATTATTTAACCTTGTTATAATATTTTTATATAAGTTTCAGTCTGACCAATCTGTAAAAAGAATAACAAATATAAATTTTAAACAATTTCTAGTTTGCTATTAGCGACACCAGATGAACGGGGAGTATTATCGTTTCGTTTCATTTCGGCTATAAAAAGTGGCTAGGAAATAGCTGTTTCTGCGCACGATTAAAATGCTGGCTACGAAAGTGCCGTAACCCCTTAGTGAAGCAATGGTCATGGACTTGTATTTTAACAAATTTAGCCCTTACTCCAATAAAATGAAAGTAGTTAATAAACTAAAAACATTTTTGAACCTGTAAGATTTTTTTCAGTTCAATGAATAAAATCCCTTTATTCTTAATAAATGACACTCTTTATTCTTATTTATTTTTTTTCAGGGCCTAGATGTACTGGAAATCATGAGAAACATCCATGTGTTCGTTTCCAAGTATCTCTACAATCTGAACAATCAGGTCAGTCTGAAAGAATTCTTGATCACACCCACTTGAGCAGTCCCAAGGAACTCAACTTTGTCTGAATTTCTGAGATGAGGAATTATCATTATTATACACTAATTTATTCAAACTGTTATCATCATCTTGGTTCTTATAGTCACAGCATTTTGGCTGCTGTACCCTCTGGCCTTTCTTCAGGTGCCTCTCTTATTTGGTAACATTGTGACTAGAACAACCAAGATGAGGAGAACAGTTCAAATAAATTAGTGTATAATAAGAACTCAACTTCATTGTCCATAAATTGACCCTCTTTACACTGTTGTTTGCATATTTTTTTCTTTATTGTCCTTACCTGAAGTGATTTTTAGAAAATTAACTTCATTAATATGATTGATTAAATAATTTATCTATTAGTCTTATTTGATTTATTTGATTTTAATAACTATTTTTTATTTTATTTATTAACAATTTATTAACCTGGATTAATTTGAATGAAATTTTAATTAATTTCCTAACTTGATCATAAAGCTTTAAAGAAAAGACGAAACTTGAATTTATTCATAATTAAAAATGATAACAAACCCAGTTGAATTAGAGGATGGTAAAATTCCTTTATTCGAAAATGACTGTAGATTATTATTAAATGTAGCCTTAGCATCAAATGTCCATCTCTCAGAGAGAATAAGATTTAGAGCTTTCCATAATGACTGCAGTTGTCACTGTTGTACTTCTAGGCGTTTTTACTTTGTATAATCTTTTAGGTCTAATGTCAAACTAATCTAAGCCTACTATAAAATATTGGTTGAATCTCAGGTTTTTAGATGTGCTTAAGAGAAAGGGTAGTCAACAAGTATGTATTCTGAATTCCTGATTACTGTGTTGTGGTTGTTTTCAGATTTTCATTGAGCGCTCGAGTAACAATAAACACTTGAACACAATCAACATCCGACACATTGCCAATTCCATCAGAACACATGGCATTGGCATCATGAACACAACAGTAAGTGACCTCTCTGATACCTTACATTTCTTTCTGCTTTATTTTTTGTTGTTGTTTTCATTTTATTTATAAGACAAGTTTTTAAAACCAATTGGGACTGGGATAATATTTTTTACTCTATCCGATGTGCTGAGATTATGATTAGGGGGCTGTCTACCGAAACTCGATGTGGACAGTTATGGGGCTTGGAGGGGTTGCAGTGAGCGGTAGTCCTCCAGATACGCTTGTAAACTATTTGTTTTATAGTCCAACATATACAGTATTTCATTGAAAACCGTGAAGGTTTGGAGGATCCACAACTATAACTGGAAAACTTTAATGACATTTTTTTCCTTCGACTTGGAGCAAGAACTCATTTGTCTTGTGTGCTAATTTGTAATGAGTCTCATTGGTACATACTTGTTCGTACAAAAATTATTTTGGTTTGCACAAAATATAAAATTAATTCCAGTTGGTGCTGTATGAACCAGTTAGGTTTCGGTGTGCTAAAAAAGTTTTTTCTTATTGTAAATATAACATGTAATACTTTTTAGTTGGCCATTCTTTCTTAGTCTGCTTTTCATTAAAAGTAACATTTTGTTTTAATTTGGTTTATAAATATCACAATTTTGATTTATGTAAACATAATAAACTATAAATTGCAGAAATTGTATTGTCATAGAGTTCTGCTTGCACTATCCTGACTTATTTGTCATTCATGTTTGACATGGCCAAGGCTAAGAGAGAAAACCTGACAAAACAGAAGACATTTGCCAACAAATACTACAGACTGCTTATCGATGAAAGGAAAAACAAATGGTAATATCAAAGAACAATGGAAGCCATATAGAATTCTACAGACAGGGTGTGATATACATTTATATACAAAACTAAGTGTGTAGCATTGCTCAAGGAAGGAAAGAAAAGTTCATTTTAAAACAGGACTCTTGACTACTCATTTAGTTGTGTCACTCTTTGATTGACTGAACTCTTGGTGATTCAGCACTGCAACTGACCAACTGGAGAGAAACTCACATCCTTAATCCCCAACGGGTTTTTCCAGTTGGGTTGTCAGCTGAGTCTTAGTTTCTGCCCCCCAGGAGGAGTGGGAGCCTCAACACTTAAATGTTAACTTGTATCGATGAATGTCTAAATAGGGAGCAACTAATGAGACACCTTGTAGAAATTAACAATTTTTTTTCTCTTAAAAATATATTGTTGAAATTATCTACATTTACAATTGCTCTGATTGATATGTTTTCTTTTCATCTTTGCTTTTATTTCATTTTTAGGTCAATTTCACGTATCAGTTTTTGCGAAAGAAATTTTTCATCTTTTCCCAGTTTATGTTTGATGAACACATCAAATCTCGATTAATCAAGGTAAGTTAGAAACAAGAAAACGAATTGGTTTCAAATTCCTGTTTTATTGTTATGATTTTATTGCAATATCCATTTTTAGATTCTGGTAGAAATTGTAGGAGAAAAGAGTGTGCAATCTGAATGTCTTTTCTATTATTCAAAGTGTTTGCAATAAATTACATTGCTGCCATCTTGAAAAGGAAGAATAAAAGGTGATACCCAAAAGCGAATTTGACCTTACCTTAACACCTAGTTTCCACCATTTCCTTCAAAGTGGTCCCTTGCATACTGTACACTAGCTGAAGAGAGTAGAAGCAAAAGTCTCTTCAGTTAACACCTCATATACATAACTATGTCCCATGTGGAAAGACAGCATATGTATGAAAGGGGCTCTATAAGTCTGCAGCCTGACACAGTTATTAGCTGAATTTTGATCTGAAATTTTCAATCTATAATGTTCGATCTATGCGTTGGGTTAAGTGCATTGATATGGAAAGAGATTATGTTAAAAATAATTATTTGTTGTGTAAAATAAATGCTTTTTCATCATTAGGCTATGGATTTATTGATATACCTACATACCTAAGTGCTTTATTATAATCACGGATAATGTTATCAAATGGTTATAAATCAGTCAGTCCCAAAAACTTTATTTAAAATAAATAAAAAATTCATATTAATTTTTTATAATGTAAAGTTGTTTATAACAACGTATTTAATAACATAACAATGAATTTATATATTTATACAATGAATGTAAATTGTTTCAATTTCTATATCCTTTGCTTAATGTTATCAGCCAGTTATTGTCATCTAAAAGACACTGTCCCAAAATGATTACAATAAGTGGCTTTCTCTGTATAACAAAATGTAGATTTAAGGTGTACGTCAAAAGCTGCGCAAAGAGGGGTTGGGAAAACACAGACACAGTTTGATGCAAACAGTCACTGGATAGCACGTCAAATGCATAAAATCATGCCTTTCCCATGGGTATTAGTGCAAAGTGAACATCAACTGTCTCAGCTCATCGATTCCATTTTCCATGCTGCTAACCATTAGGCCACCCACACTTCCTTTTTTGGTTATGCTTAAAAAATAAATTTTCCAATGATATTTCATAGGAACTAGATTAATTTCTTAATTTTTTTCATTACAGGATTGGAAATTTTTCAAAGAGCATCACGTCCAAACTGATCAGAAGGTGAGCTCCTTCTTTTAATTATCTATTTTTATTTTTAAATCATTGATTTTTTTTTTTTAGAAACTGTCAACCAAAACTGTCACCTAAACTGTCAACATAGGTTTCTTCTGTTTTTAAGTTGGTCTGGCTCACGCCTGTACGGCTGCATCAATGGGCTGAAAATATAAATATTTACTTATGTCTAGAAAAAACTTTTTTTTGTTTTTTCAAAATTCCCCCCAAAATAGGTGGGGGATTCAATTTACAATGTAAGTGTATGCTAAATTGGCCCCATTGTCCAATTTGTTAATTGATCACCCCCGACACGGTCACGTGATGGTTTCTTTTGAGTGACTAACTGGACCTGTCTTTTTTATTGCTTATTTTTTAATCATCGCTACACACAAAAGACCAGTTTAAACACAGTTGCAGGGTTTAGGTTATTCATGTGTTCTCACATTTATATGTATCTATCTATGTATCCGGACTCCACCCAGCTCTAACCGTTCATAGTAGAAACTCACACACACTCCCCTCAATGAGTAAGGGAAAATTGTTTTTTGTTTTTTTGAAAAGTGGGGGGTTCAAATTACAAAGTTTATGCCAAATTGATCCCTTAGTTTGCGTCCAGCATTTTCACTTGTTTTTTGAAAATTTGTATTTTTTAATTATCACTGCCCACCACCACTGTTTAATTTATGAGGTAAAAAGAAGCATATATAGGTGGCAGTGATTCATAATTTCCCTTGGAAGGCTAGTTTATTTTTAAATCATTGATTTTTTTTTTTTTTTTTTAATTTTTTTTTAGCCTCCTAAAGATTTCATATTGTCTTGTCTCTTTTTTACACTAGTATCCTTTTGATCGGGCAGAGAAATTTAACAAAGGCATCAGAAAACTTGGTGTCACTCCAGATGGACAAAGCTATCTTGACCAGTTCCGAACACTCATTACCCAAATTGGTAGGTAACAAATACAATTACAGTTATTGGTTTTAGTTATTTACCAAGCTTTGTTTAGTCTGGCACACAACCACAGGTACTTAGTATTCCTAAGCAGTCAACCATCTGATTACTAATCAAGTTCAATGTTGCTTAACTTCAGTGATTAGGCAAAAATCAGTGCTTTTAGTATGATTTAACTGTAAGCTCCCAGTTATCAACTGTAATTTGGGAAGTAGGAATCATATGTAATTGAAAAAGGTCTGTCTTTGGATACCCACTTCTAAAGATTTTTCTGCAATTAATATTTAGCATAAGGAGGAAGTTAGACCTCCAAATCTGTAATGCGGATCCTCATGTTGCTAATATGATGCAGCAGATGTTCATGGAGCTGGGATGGGAAGTATTCTTCAAACGTGTCACCTTCAGATTTCCATGCAACCAGGGGCGTACCTAATGATTTTTATTGAGGAGCTGCAGGCCTCTAATTTGCCAACAGAATGGCCAGTAATTTGAATTTTGAATTGAACATCAAGAAAAGGTGCAG
>VCCN01005546.1:329611-348434 GCA_006491835.1 Architeuthis dux
CCCCGCCACAAAAGGAGAACACTATACTTAATAAAGCAAGCCAAAGCCCACCTCCCCGGAACCTCCCACTGGCCTGGCTGCAAGCGACAAAAAAATGAATTAATGAATACAGACATAGACTCACCTACGTATATACAACCCCTGGCAAAGATTATGGAATCAACACACTTTAGAGGATGTTCACCAAGCTTTTTTTTTTACTTTGCAGCGAATAAACAAATCACGGATAAGACACAAAACAATTTTTTCTTTTTTCCAGATCAAGTAGAGGAAAAAATTAAGGAATCTTCAAAAAAATCCCCCAAAAACAAATCAATGATTAGTACTTTGTTGCTCCTCGGGCATTTATGACGGTCTGTATTCTTTGAGGCATGGATTTCACTAATGAAAAACAATATTCTTTCTCTAATAGCGGTTGACAGATCAGCTTTGTAGGATGGAGCCTTGTCATGGACTATTTTTTTTAAATTTCCACCATACATTTTCAATCGGATTGAGATGCGGACTGTTTGCTGGCCATATCATTGAGGTGGTATGTCTTTCCCGAAGAAAAGCTTTAACACTCTTTGTTCTGTGGCAAGATGCATTATCATCCTGAAAAATAACTTTATCATCACCAAATTTATATTCTATCGATGGAATGAGTAAAATGTCAAAGATTTCAGTACCCAGTGCATTGACTATTGAGGTAATGATTGCCATCTCCCCTAAATGAGTCGGGGAATTTGCTTGTTTTCTTCAGGCAGTCATTTTTATGTTTCATTGGAATGGCACCAGACTAAAGATGCAGTATGATCGCCTTGGCCAATGATTTATCACTGAATATCACTTTCGTCCAATCATCCACACTCCATGATTGCTTCTCTTTATCTCATTGTAACCTTGTTTTCTGTTTAGGAGTTCGTGCTGGTTTTCATTTGGCTTTTTTGTATGTAAATTCAATGTCATTTAGCCGATTTCTTACAGTTCTGTCACAAACACTGACTCTTGTTTCTGCCCGTTTGTTTTTCATTTGTTTTGTTGTGCATTTTCTATTTTCAAGACATTACTTTGAGTTTTCTATTCTGATGCCTTGACGTCTTCTGGGGTCTGTAGGTTTTCCTTTATAACATTCACATTTTGTTTATACTTGCAGATTTTAGACACAGCTGACTGGGAACAACCAACATCTTTTGCAACACTCCATGTTGGATTTCCTTCTCGAAGGAGTTTTATAATCCTTTCCATTATTTCAATTGAGAGCTCTCTTGTTGAAGCCATAGTTCCTTTCAATTAGCCCAATCCAACAATAAGTACAACAGTTCGTTATGGTCTGCAAGTACTCTACTAACTGTAGACTAATTTGCATATTTAGATTTGTGCTGGTATTTGTTTTAGAAATGCAAATTACAAGGTAATTCCATAATCTTTTCATCTACTTGATCTGGAAAAAAATATGCCAATAATTTAAATAGTTTAATCTAATTTGTTTGAGGTATATTTCATGGAGCCAAAATGTTAAGCTATTAAAGAAAAGTTGTTTTGTGTCATATCAGTGATTTGTTTAATTGCTGCAAAGTAAAAAAAACTGGGTGAACATCCTCTAAATGTTGCTGATTTCATAATTTTTGCCAGGGGTTGTATATACGAGAGAAAAGGGAAGAATACAGATTTCTGAGTACTGCAGATTTAAAAATGCTAATAGTTTGATGATTGTGTAATGCCAATTACTGAAAAGGGTGGTGTAAACAGGCATTGAAAATCAGGATTCGAAATTCTTGCCCTCACCTCGACTCGAACACTAGAGGCAAATCAATTTATTTTCAGTCAACAATCTTTTTTTCAGTAAGTTGTTCTTATTTTAAGCCAGAGGTTCTTGGAGTCCCAGGACACATTCCCCTCCAGGTTTCCTCAATTTGTCCCCCATTTTGATGTCTTTATCTAGTACTTTTCTCACCGTTATACTTTCCATTATACGTTCATCCCCCCCTAGCTAAATTCTCCCGTTTGATAATCACTGTTTCAAAATAACTTAAACTGAAAAAATAGCATGTGTGGACACAAACCCCATAAATAAAAACTATTATTTTATCAGGTGAACATCTTTACAGGAAGAGACGGTACTGGTGCCATTTGAGACACGATTGATTTATTATATAAATTACATACACTACTGTTATATACAGTAGCGTCACTTAATATAAAGACACTATACTATTGGCTTAAAAATTGAAATTATTTCGTCTTACCGTATATGATGTCATATAAAACACCCATCCCTTATTTCAACAGGGAATATTAAGAAGAAAAAAACGCCTTTCACTGAATTCCTCTGATTTATCAGGCAGTTTTTTTAACTCCTCAAGTTATGGCCATGTGGGACTGGATATACGTTTACTTTTTCAGTCATGTTCTTTTTTGGTGGGTGGGGGTCTTATATGTCGGCAAATACGGTATTTAATTTATAATTATAGTAATTTGGTTCTTTTAATTTATATGCATTTACCGTGATTTAGGCCTGAGGTAGACGGTGGGCCAGAATGTCAGAAAAGGCTTGAAATATGGGAATTATCCATTTAGGTACATCAAGTTATATTTTGCCTCAAATCCATGAATAACACATGCTAAAAAATCATTTGTACGTAACCAATGCCAATTAGTAATTAAAGAACTCAATCAAGTTGCAATTTCTTTTTCAATCAAAGCATCTTTTGAAACTATTAAAAAGACACAAAGGATCTTTAAAATTTAATTTAAATAAAATTTAAAATAAAATACAAAATTTAGCATAGTATGTCAATATTTGCTTGCGGGCCTTTCAAAATCCTTTCGCGGACCGGATCTGGCACACTAATAGATTAATTTGTCAAAAACCGCTGAATAGCCTCGGGGCATTCCAGTTATGTCATTCTTATTCAATAACAAGTACGTACAAACAAATCAGAGGAGTAAATGAAAGAGCAAACACTAATACCGAGTAGGCAGCGGCATATCTAGGGTATATCAGGTGTGGCGCTTGCCCTGGGCGCCACTGAACAGTTTCAATTAAAGTCAGACAAAGTGGAAAAAAAGAATTTTCTTTAGATATATAAGGACTTGACACAGAAGCGATGTTCATTAAAGAATAAGTTAGAAAAAAACAACTTGGCAGTGTTTGTGAATTACAACAAATCACACAGTCAACTTGGTGGGTGTACATTCAGCCAAGCAGGATACAACAGGCCCCCCCCCCATCAAAATGATTACTAATGTAAGAAAACAAAGAAAATCTATTGAATTGAATTGTAATTATATTGGATTTCATCCACTCATTTATTACATCCTACGTTTACGAACTTTTCTCATGGCAGATTTTTTTCTGTTAACTAATTCTGTGGATGCCCTAAATATTGGGCGACCCTGGTTTCAGCCCACTCAGCACCCCCCTTAAACCAGCACTGTGATACAGTGATGGTCACTTTTTGGAACCATCGTAGCTCTCTACGTGTTCTGCTCTTGTTCAACACGGCACTGGGAAATGATATTCATATAATGCTAACCATCGCAGTTTCCATGATGAGATGTATTTTTGAGTTGATATTATGCTTAAGTTATCTAAAAGATGAATGTCACCATGTCTGATCAAACATCAGACAGGGGGCGCAATTTCAGAGCTCGCTATAGGCGCTATTTTCCGTAGATACGCCCCTGCCCCGGAGTTAAAGTGCAAAGTAGGATAAAAACCTCATTAAGTTAAAACATGACAGAAATTAAAGTAATTGGTGGCAGTCTTAATTTTCATTTACCTTCCTTGTTATTCTTACTTAAAGAAGCTTGTTTTACCTGGTCTCATATTCTAATCACACATTTTTAAAGCTTGACATTTTTTTTCTGTGCACCATTTGAAGGGGGCACCACTGAACAGTTTCTATTAAAGTCAAACAAACCATCTTCAGAATTTTTTCCAGCTGTCTGATGACTAGACACAGAAGTGATATTCATTAAAGAATAAGTGAAAAAAAACAACCTGGCAGTGTTTGTGAATTGCGACAATTACTCACTCAACTTGGTGGGATACAGTGATGGTCACGTTTTTTGGAACCATCGAAGCTCTCTAAATGTTCTGCTCTCGTTCAACACGGAGCTGGGAAATGATATTCAAATAATGCTAACCATTACAGTTTCCATCATGAGATGTATTTTTGAGTTGATATTATGGTTAATTTATCTAAAAGATGAATGTCACCATGTCTGATGTTTGGACAGGGGCGCAATTTCAGTGCTTGCCATAGACGCTATTTTCAGTAGATACGCCCCTACGAGTAGGGTAAGCGGATTTTGTTAATACAGCATCGCATCTGAGGGGCATCGTGGCAATTCGATTTTTTACTGTTTTCAATGGGATCTTTCCTGCATTCTACACTATCATTGTACAGATCATTACAGGTTTCCCCCGCTATCCGAGATAATAGAGTCTACCAGTTTTACACACATCGTACTACATTTACGAGCTCGCTTAGGCTTGTTGATACCTTATGATACATCTTGCTAACGGATGCAAAAAATAGATCGAGATAAAGCACAGATGCTCACAGATACAGTTCAAAGCTATGGTGACTTGAGGTCTTTCGTAAAAGCGAAATGGCGTAAAGTGGGGGGGTCACATTCGCATTTGTGTGTTCATAGTGCGGGTTAATTTCGACACTTTGCTAACAATTCTCGATGAGATGGAGGTCCGGCGATTAGACCAGCCACTGCAGTACCCAGGGCCGGCACAAGGGTTTTATGCGCCCTAGACGAGACTTACAATTTGCAAAAGGGTTTCATGCACCATGGGCGAGACTGCACCCTAGTTTAGCCTTATGATAACACCGGCCCTGGGCAGTGCCTCAGTGTTGTCTCTGACTAGTCTGGCGGCGTGTTTCAAGTCGTTATGATGAAACACCAATGATCGACCCACATGAGGTTGAGCATTTCCCTATCATTATTTGAAATCACGATCAAGTGATCGGTAGGCGGTTCTCTTACCGACAGCGCCAAACTGACAAGTCTTATATATTTCCGAAAATCTATGTTAGAAATAAGCAAGAGCTTATTTCTAATTTCTAATAAATAAATACATTTATGTTAAAGGATGTATATTTTTTTATAATTTATCTATATATACAATTTTTTTAAAGTTGCAGTAATCATCTTCAGTCGGAATAGAAGTAGGAGTGGAGCAGCCAGGCTTATTAAATTTCGATTCGTCACTCCATATCCTTTTAGACCACTGTTCCAAGCTCCAATCCTTAGGCTCTTTGGCGAACTGGACGTTTACAGTATATTCTTAAAAAAAAAAAACGTGTAACCTTATGCTGGCTATATATCCCATGAGCCCAAATTGCTTCAGGCGATTCTTAGGGTAGTCAAACCTATTTTCAAACCATATTTTAAAAAAACTTTTTCTCATGTCAACGGCAGTCATTTTCCTTATTACTCATCGAAAGTCGGTGAATACTTACAGATCCGTATGGTGTTTTTTTTCTGGTTGTCAAGATCTGGGCGTATTCAAATAGCCACCACTTACGTGGTAGATCTTTTCAAGCAGCACTTTTCGAACATCCAACTTCAAAGTAGTGATGCACTGTACGGCCACTTATGTAGTTGCATGATCTTCGCCCTAGTTTCTGTAGAGAAAATAGGTTTTGTTTGTCCATCGCAACTATCTCAATTCTAATAGGAATTGATTAGTAAACCTATTTGGACTTATCGACAAATCAAGTATGAACATTTTCATTTTCAAGCAGTGACCTTAAACAAATAGACAATGTGTATGACAATATTATTAAAAGAGAAATATATTACTATTAGAAACCGTCAACAGGAGTTTCTTCTATTTTTAAGCTGGCTATGTATCACGCGTACAGGCCGCACCAATGGAGTTAATTTAAATATTTACTCCTTATTATGTCTAGAAAAAAATTTTTTTTTGTTTCTTTAATCCCCTTCCCGAATAGGTTTTTAGTGTGTGTGTGGCTCAATTTACAATGTGAGTTTATGCTAAATTGGTCATTTAGATTTGCTTTGTTTTTTTTGTTTTTTTTTTAATTTTTAAAAGCCGACTTTTTTTAGTGATCACAGACAGACAAAAAGTCGAGAAGTAACTTATTCATTGTTCAACCCCTTTTTCTAAGTGTTTAATTGATCACCGCCAACACGGCATGCTGCCAAAAGACGGTTTCTATTGGGTGATTAACCTGACCTGTTACTATACATTATTCTCGTCAAAACATCATTTACAAGGGCATAAATTGTGATATAATTTTACATATGTATTTGTGAAAAATTATAAAATGTTTATATAGTCATGTCTCTAAGGGACACTAGAAGTGTGTGTGCGTGTGTGTGTGTGTGTGTGTGTGCAATCATGCATATGCACTCGCACATATCTCTTTTAGTACTAGCAAGTACGTCTAGGCTTCAGTATATCTTGTAAAGCAGTGGTCCCCAACCACCGGACCGCAAAACTTGTGCTACCGGGTCGCGAGGAAACGATGTGATTTGGCGATATGAAACGATACGAGTCAGCTGCACCTTTCGTCATTCGCCCCCACCAAGAAATATATTTGACTTACGTGAAATGAATTAGACGAAAACATTTCAGTAGTCATTGAAAGAAACGTTTTTTAAATTAATTTGAGCTTTTCCCCAGGAGATCACGTGGATCTTAATATTAAATTCTTTAGATAAACCATTTTAGAAACGAAATTGTAAGTAATATAGGTGATAAGTGAACTATAAGTCACTTACTTATAAATGAATTATAGTGGACTTCTCACCTATATTCCGGTCATGATTAGCCCCCAGCTCCCGTCGGCCGGTCCGCAAAAATATTGTCAATATTAAACCGGTCCGCGATGCAAAAAAAAAAAAATTGGTAACCCCTGCATTAGAGTAGTGATTCTCAAATTGGAGGCACTTGGCTCCCTGGGGAGGAATATCTTGAAGGGTGGGGATTTTAGTCAGGGAAGGAATGCATAATGAAAAGCGTAATGGTGAAATAATTACTAGAAGACAATTCAAAATGGAGGAAGAATTGAGGAAACCTGGGATCGCAAGGGGAGGAATGTGACCTGGGATCGCAAGGGGAGCAATGTGACCTGGGACTGAGAACTACTGCTGTAGAGGATCTGAGCATTGGATAACACCTCTTGGTTGCAATAAGAGAAAAATAGTCAGGATATTTGCAGACCTCTGAGCAAGACACCTGTGTGCTTACAAGACATTCATTTGAATGTATTTTTCGGCACTGTGCCTGGCAAAACATGGTCTTTACAATGATAACACCACACCCCTACCACTGTTTTAATAGTTAATTTTCTTCTAAACCAAACATAGCAGGATTTTATTATTTCTAGTATGTTCCATTACACAATCAAAACGGATATTATTATTTATGACCAAACTCTACAGCATTGAAACTTTTGTTGACAAAAATACTTTTTCTTAGGGATGTACTTTGGACGGCAACATATTCATATTTTTAGCAATTTCCACTAGAAATAATAAAATCCTGCTACGTTTGGTTTAGAAGAAAATTAACTTTCTATAAAAAAAAGTGGTAGGGACGTACTCATTTATGAGCGATACTGTATTAGCGAAAAACACTAGTTCACTGATACCACAATTATAAATTTCATTTTAAATATGCTAACCTTGCACCGGGATATGCAGATTGCTGTAACGGTTACCGGCACGGAAAATGGAAACGGCGGACCGAGTTCGAGTCCACTTCGCACTAATGCATGAATCCACTCTCCATCCTCAGCTATGGGTAAGTGGCAGGACGGTTGGAGCCCTTTAGCCCTGTAAGGCAGTCTAAGAGACGCTTACTCCGGCAGAAAAAGAAAGAAATTACAGCTTGGCAATCGCCATAGCTGGTCCCAAGCCTGGGTAAAGGTGGAGGGTTGGACATGGGGCAATCAACGCCACCTCCTTGCTACTGAAACTGCGGTCCTATGCTCCACAAGGAGTCTACCGGAATAAACAACACTTGAAAAAGATGTCGCACCAGTATAGTTTTAGAATTTCACACGCAGACATGAGGCAGACTATATTAGTGGCGGCGTGTGCGCGGGGTTTAGAAAGAACATACTGCGGCTGTGTGTGATTTTCGGAAATGCAGATTTTACAAGAATACGACTACCCCCTGTGTACATGACATGTGGACGTCATTTATACCAAATGTCTAGAGAGCCTCTCTTTCAAGTTTCAATTTCTAAGAGCACTTTACATCCATCAACAATACTCCCGTCAAAAGTGTGGTGTTAAGAGCGAATTGGGTATGTATGTCAAAATTAAGGTCACGTGCAGATTTTTTGTTTTGCATACGTCAAATAATTGTTGATAATTTTAAATTGTGACGTAGTATATCCAATTTACTTTTGTTTTGTGTGTGTTTGTATACGTTGCGTTCATTAAAGACCCACTGGCGCCGTATAAACGAGGGAAATATTAATCTTCATTTATTTGATTATATATTTAAATCTTTTATTTAAAATTTTTTTTTTTTTTTAAATGTTACTAATAATGTATTGATTCGACTCCCCACGAGGTCAGAATGTGACACAGAGTCAAGTTTAGTGTGGGGACCTTCACGCATACGTTTCTAGTTCCCTCGGCACTTCCCTTAGGCGCGCCTCGGGCATCAGGGATTGACGCAATCGGGAGGTGCAGCCGGAACTAGTCTTTTTGCTTCAGGGCCAAAAGCAGACGCGTAGCTGAGGTGGGGTGGGCTATTTGAAAACGCGCTTTATAAATAGTTGTTCACCTATTGCATTCTACTGACAAATCTCGCTAAATGTTGGATTAGGGCCCTTAAGAATCCAAGCCCCCCCAATCGCTTGCTACACCTCTGGCCAAAAGGCTGTGAGTGTACACATTTACTCAGCTATTAGCGCAACAGCCCTCCACCCCCATGGTTTTCTTTATTATTCAATCGTCAGATTAACTAAATCATCTGTAAATAATTAAGATTGAATTAGGAATCAACACTCCTGGAAAAACATTAGCTTTCGTTAACGAACCGTTATGTATATCAATTGGTTTAAATTATCTATCTTTCCATATTGGTGTTATATGGATTGTAAGGGGGAAGTCATGATGTTGGCTTCTGGCTAGGAAAAAAAAGTCACATTTAATTTATAGCAATATAAATAATTGATATTTTAAGACACTTTTCAACTGACAATACAGGTCTTGTACACACTGACAACACAATTTAATGTCATTAAAAATCCTTTTTCTTTTAAAATCACTTTTTATTCAATACTGATAGACAAAGCTAATAACCCTACTAACAGATATACACAAATATATGGACAGGCACTTGAGGATTCTCCCCCCTCAGGTCCCTAGCCATGGGGATTTGGGATCCCCACCCCTCCTGCCTGCATGTTCTCGAACGTGCAGGACCCCACCCTAATCCGACCTTGTGTCAAATCTGCCGTCGTGGGGAGGCTGATAAAGAACACTTATGGCTAAAAAAATATTACTTATTTTATTTCTTTAAATTAAATAAATTAAATGTGACTTTTTCCCTATCCAGAAGCCAAAGTTGTGACCTTTTCCTAGCCAACATTATGACTTTTTTTCCATGACTTGTCTTCCTATGACCTTTTTCCGGTCACCGTTATGTGTCCATCTTTCAGATATTACTGTATCATCGGGATATATATATTTGTTTTTAAGTGCTCGTCAAATAGGTGTGGCGCATAAACAAAACATGCAAAGAACAATGCTAGGGATAACCCCAAAGATATAGAAAAAGATCAACATGGATCAGAGGGAGGCCTAGAGTGAGGGATATTATACAAATAATTAAGAAAGCTGGACACCTAGCAAGAAGAGATGACAATAAATGGGACAAAAGAATAACCAATTGGTATACGCAGCAGGAAAAGACCAGACACAAGATGGATAAAGTTTGCCGGTAAGACGTGGCAGAGGTTAGTACAATCGAGGTCGTCATGGAAGGAGATGGGAAAGGCCTTTGTCCATCAGTGGACTTATGACGGCTGATGATGATGATATCAGCAGCAGCAGCCGTTATAAGTTCACTGCTGGACAAAGGCCGTTCCCATCTCCTTCCATGACGACCTCGATTGTGCTATCCTGTGCCACGTCTTACCAGCAAACTTTTCTATCTCATCCCTCCATCTTGTGTCTGGTCTTTTACTTCTGCGTTTACTGTCCCACGGGTACCAGTCGGTTAGCCTTTTGAACTATCTGTTGTCATTTCTTCTTGCTATGTTCCCTGCCCATGTCCATTTTTGTTGCTTGATTATTTGTCTGATATCCATCACCCTGGTCCTCTCTCGGATCCATGTTGATCTTGTTCTATCACTAACAGTTATTCCTGACATAGCTCTTTCCATTGCCCTCTGTGTTGGATCGGAGTTGGTTTTAGAGTGGTTTTGTAAGTTTCCAGGTTTCGCATCCCTATGACATAGTTGGTATTATGCATTGATTGTATACGTTACGTTTTAAGCATATTTGCTTTTCAGTATGTCTATTTATACCAAATGCGTCCAAGCAATCGTTATGCGCCATCTTATTTCATCTCCGTGGTCTTTCTCTAGCTTTATCGCATGACCTAGGTAAATGTATTCCTTAACCTCTTCTAATGCTTCACCCTCTCTTCGTATGGCCTTTTTCGGGACTTTATTATTGAACATTACTTTTGTCTTTGTTCTGTCCATCTATAATTCTATTTTTTAGATTTCTCTATTTAGATCACTTAAAATGCTATGTAGATCATCCGCAGTTTCCGATATTAATGCAATATCATCAAAATACTTTAAATGGTTCAAATATTCTCCACCCACATTTAATCCCACATTTTTCCAGTCTGTTTTCCGAAAGGTGCTTTCAAGGCTCGCTGTAAAGAGTTTGGGTGATATTATATCCCATTGTCTTACTCCTTTTCCAGTCTTTATTTTGTCAGTATCTTTATGAAGTCGAATTATTGCAGTGCCATTTTCGTATATATTCTCAATGACTTTTATATAATTCTCATCTATACCTTGTTCTTGCATTGAGTTGAAGACTGCCGTGTGTTCTGAGTTAAAGGCTTTTCATAATATACGTAAGCCAAACAAAGTGGTCTGTTGTATTCTGCTCTATTTTCGATAAGTGGTTTAATGTGTGTAGGTGGTCTATTGTCGAATAGCCACTTCTAAATCCTGCCTGTTTGCGCGGTGGGTTTTCATCTAAACTGTTTATTAATCTATTTGTAAGTATTTTCGAGAATAGTTTGTAAATGTTAGGTAGTAGTGTTTTAGTTTTTGTGTTTTTAAATTTGCAGCGATATGAGGGTGAGATATTTTACTGATTTTTAGCTACAAAAAGGGGAGGGGTCGCATTATATTCGAGGTCGCATTGTAAATCTAGTAAATAAGGTAATAAATATTAAATATCAAATTAATGAAATTAAATATTAGATTAATAAATATTCTGTAATTGTAGCTTTTTCAATCCATCCCTAATTTGCTTGTAAAAATGATCTACGATTTCCGGTGACATATTTTTATTTTTTTTATTTTTATTAATTAGGCCGTCTGTCTAGCGACTTTCTCTGCTTTGATATCCGCTTCCTCCTATCTGACTGACAATACTTCAGACTCATCCATCTCTTTAACGGTAGCTCATGTATGTTTTCCGCCTAATGTCAACGCCAGGCGATAAAAACGCGGTAGAGTCTCTAATTGTATATATCGGTTTGGAATAGCGTGACAGACAGACATCCGAGTTCGGTATTTCTGAGATGAGGTGTTAGTATTACTGATACCATTGTTCGGCCGAAACGTTGTGAAAATGACAACCAAGATGAGGATCTCAGTCCGAACAATGGTATCAGTAAGACAGATATCTGCACAAAAGGAGTGATAATAGTATTTATATAGTTAGATAATAATGTATTTTTTAAAAATTTTTATTTATGGCCAGCTTAGCTGAAACGATAACAATTTTGTCTTTGGCCTGGAAGTTGGTGTTCGAGTTAAAGATGTACCAATTTTTCCAAAGAAAGTACGTCTTTTCATGAGATTAGCACTATTCAATCTTTCTACAAACTTAAACTAGTTAGTGCATTCGTTTACTAGTAAAATCTGCAGCGCATATGGTATTAATTAGATTCAATATTTTCGGCACAGTGACAACTAATGCACTTAAGGGCGAAAAAACGGTGTGATTAGTATGTTTGAAGAACACTGCACTTATTTGGATATATACTTTTGAACATGTAGGGTCGTGCAGCTGCACAGGGACCCACGATTTTAGAACCCCCCCCCCCAAAAAAAAAAAAAAATATGTCTTTAAAAAATATTGTAATATCTTTTAATATTTTGTGGGTAAAAAAGTAAAAATGTCTCGACTAAACTGGAGGATTTATTATGTTACATCATGGAGACAATGGTCCATAGAGGGCTTTACGTTAAATAAAACATATTTTATGAATATTTCATTTTTGCTTTGTTTGAAAATAATAGCTAAATAAATACAAAATAGAAGGACCCCCAAGAAATGTAAAGCACAGGGTCCAATCAATGTTAAATTTGGCCCCGTAAATTCATCAGTAAACGCATATGTTTTGAATTGCAAGAAATGCTGTGGCGGATCCAAGATTTTGAGCAGGGAGGAGGAGGGGGGTCCGATTTTCTATTTTGTTGCTTTCTTCTTTCTCACTTCAACTGTCTAATTAGACAATGGATAAAACATTTTTTTGTTTTTAAGGTCAATTTATGATTACTGTAATTTTTTTATCTATAGAATTTATTTATCTAGATATTAAATTTTGTTACTTTCTTTCTAATTGTGCTTTGCCCGTGTATGGGGGGTTCCAGGGGTTCGGATCCCCTGGACCTTCTCTCTGGATCCGCGCCTGAAATATTAACCAAAGAAAAAAGCAACAAAAAAAAAAAAAGCACGTGCAGGTCCATGACGTGTCAAAAGAAATTCTACAGTTTTGAACTTTTTCCCTTTGTTCGTTCAAATGTTTATAGTTTGTTGTTCCCCAAAAAAACTAACCAATAATTTTGTTGGGAGGGGAGGGGCTATTTCTTTTGTCACAAAAAAAGAAAAAAAAAAAACAACAAAAAAAAACAGCTGATAAAAGAAAGTAGTTGTAACGACAACCAATATTAATTAATTAAAACTAATAATTAAAAGATTTGCAACAAATGACTTGCATGCGAAATAATACTAACTAGTCCCCCCCCCCAAAAAAAAAGTAATAAGAAACCTAAAAATAAACAAACTTTTAAATAAACAAAACAACAATATTGAAAAGTTAGATAACTTACCAAAATTTGGTCCAGTGAGAAGCAAAGTTTTTAATTTTTCTCTTTTTTTTAATACAAGCGTTAGATCTGGCCCAAAAAAACAGAAATGTATATTCGAGTCGCCGTTATTGTTGAAAAAAAAAAAGTTGAAATTCGTCCAATAATTCAAATTAAACTCTGTTTTTTTTTATTCTTTGTTGATGCACTAACAGCGGAGGTCTTTTTGTAAATCTTTGTCCCGGTCGCTGTGTTTGCGTATCTCTTTGAGCGTTTATCTCGCTAGTTCGTTTTTAATACTGTCCTGTTGAACCTATTTCTTATCCTTCTGTATCTTCCTATTATTGTGACTGGCTTTTTTTAGAAGCCGGGTTTCCCTCAGTCACAATGACTTTACAGACATCGGATTTTTGAATTCGGTAAAGCTCATACGGCAGTAGTAACCCAAGACCCCACTTCGGTCCGTACTATTGAAAGTGACTTCATGCTTCTCAGCACTCGGGGAAAACTACACAAGAGTTACGTACACCTCCTATAGAGTCACTTTCTCCTCCTTCACCTCTCATTCTTTTTGACTCTCACTTTGACTTTAACCCTCCCTATATTCCTCTTTCTGTCTTTTTTTTTTTCTTCTCCCTATTTGAATATTTTTTCTCTTTCCTTCTTTTTTTAAACCATCCATTTACTTTCTCTTCCCCCCCCTGTTTACTTTTCTTTTTTTTTCACTTTGTTTTTTCTTTCTTTCTCTTTCTTTATCAATCTCTCTTTCTTTTTTCTCCCTGATCTAATTATTTTTCTCTTTCCTTTTGTTCTTTCCTTCTTTCTTTGTTTTTATTTTATCAATCTCTCTTTCTTTCTTTCTTTCTTTCTTTCTTTCTTCTTCCTGATCTAATTATTTTTCTCTTTCATTTTGTTCTTTCTTTCTTTGTTTTTATTTTATCAATCTCTCTTTCTTTCTTTTCTTTTTTCTTTCTGATCTAATTATTTTTCTCTTTCCTTTTGTTCTTTCTTTCTTTTTATTTGATCAATCTCTCTCTCTCTGTCCACTGATATTGTCATTAAGTTTAACTTAGTGCAACACAAGGTCACATGACATGGGAGTGGATGAAGATTGATTCACGATAATCTTCCAAATGGGAATGGTCCGCCTGCCCAGAAAATCAGCATTCGAAATTATGTCTTTTACCTGGGCTCGAACACCGACTTCGGTTGGAAATACGTAAGACACTTTTAGAGGTTTTCCCCGCTATAGAGCGTCCTTAAATGTCCTTTGTAAGCCGAAATGGCGTAAAACGAAGAAGCACTTACTATTAATTTATACGGGAAAATTTCTTTGAGCGTTCCCAGACATCTAAAGATAAAATGGCGATTATTGTATGTTAGGCTGTGTCGTTGGAGGTTGGGGCGGTGGGAGGTACAGAAGACTGGGGTGTAGGAGAGAGAGAAGAAGAGGGTGAGCGCTGCCTCTATAACGGCTTGCTGCAAAACATATGCTGAACGCTATTTTCGCTTTCCACCTTTTTTCGTAAAAATGAAAAAGTGGCGTAAAGTGAAATATTTCGAAAAGCGTTGGAGTATGGGAACTCTTTCGTTAAGGGGGATCGAGGGCTTGATTTTCCTGAATGGGGGGTGCCCCCTTTGTCCCTCTGGCTCGTACGCGTATCTATCTATCTATCTATCTATCTATCTATCTATCTATCTATCTCCGTCTGTTCGTATGTATGTATGTATGTATGTATGTATGTATCTATCTATCTATCTATCTATCTATCTCAGTCTGTTCGTATCTATCTATCTAAGTCTGTTCGTATCTATCTATCTATCTCAGTCTGTTCGTATCTATCTATCTATCTATCTATCTATCTATCTCAGTCTGTTTGTATCTATCTATCTACCTATCTATCTCAGTCTGTTCGTATCTATCTATCTACCTCGGTCTGTTCGTATCTATCTATCTATCTATCTATCTATCTATCTATCTCAGTCTGTTCGCATCTATCTATCTATCTGTCTTTTTCAGTCTGTTCACATTTATCTATCTATCTATCTATATATATATATATCTATCTGAAACTTGTCTTTTTTCCTCTCTGCTTTTTCTTTCTTACCTGCTTGTCTTCTCAAGCGACCTCCCCCTTTCCACCATCCTTCCCCGCTCCCCATTCTCACTCTCTTTCCTACACTCTTTAGCTCCCAGCACCTCCCACCACCAATTCTCTTTATGTATTTCTTTCTTCGCTCTTTTTTGTCTTTTCCCTTACACCCACCCTCCTACTTCCAGTGACTCCCTCTATATCCCCTCTCACATCCTCATAGGTTTTATTGCTCGGCTATTTTTTTTTCTTCTGCAGGCATATTCTGCCAGTTCTTGATAGACGGGGAACAACGAGGATCAGATGTCACGTACCGGCATGTCTGCCGATATGAATGCATGCCTCTAAAAACGAGTTCTTCACAGTCTTTGTCTATGAATGTAGAGCTCGATGTATGTACAGTGCAAGATCCAGGATTTTGTGCAGGGTAAAAAATAGCAGGGGGGGGGATCCAAATGGAGAAAAAGAAATTACAAATTAATACATGAAAAAGAAAACATTTTAAACATCAAAAACAAGAAAGTAATATGTGATCTGGCATTTTTCACTTAACATTTTGTCAATTCTAGTGCTAAAAAGAATTAATCAAAGAAATCTACCAAAGAAATCTACCACAGAACCAATAAATATTTTTTTTTATAAAGAATAAGACGGAAGGTGTTTTACTTATATTAGATGAAAAACAAAATAATAAATTTTGTTTTTTTAAGGTTAATTTATGACTTCTTGGAATTATTTGGGGTTTTTATTTATAATTTTTTAAAAAAATAGTTTGTCTAGATATTTTTTTAAATTACTACTCGAGCAGGGGGCCTCCCTCTACGTCTGATGTAATATATTATTTTCCGACCTATAAGACACACACATATTCCGATTAATTGTGATTCAATAGGAAAATGGACTCATTTGTCCCAACTAGGTGACTGCTCTGCTTTTATACGAATCAACATTTTAAAGGGCGGTACTTTTTATCCCTGCCACTCCCTGCCAGTTCGAAGGGAAATAACTAATTAATTCCACTCCCTGCCAGTTCGAATGGAAATAACTAATTCCACTCCCTGCCAGTTCGAAGGGAAATAACTAATTAATTCGACTCCCTGCCAGTTTGAAGGGAAATAAATAATTAATTCCACTCCCTGCCAGTTCGAATGGAAATAACTAATTAATTCCACTCCCTGCCAGTTTGAAGGGAAATAACTAATTAATTCCACTCCCTGCCAGTTCGAAGGGAAATAACTAATTAGTTTAAGGTAATGTTTTTATGCACACCAGACGGACGTAGACAATTTAATATGTTTATTTTAAAATAAAATGTCAGTTAAGTTAAAGTTAAACTGAATATGCACGTCAGAAAGTAACTATTTAATATAACGTTTTTATGCACAGCAGTTATTTCCCTTCGAACTGGCAGGAAATGGCAGGGATAAAAAGTACTGCCAGGAATATAAACAATATTTAAAGACGTGCATTTTCAGTTTTAGTATAAAGAATGTACAGCAGGAACCCTTTTTCCTGTTTCTTCATGTAAATCCCGGATGCACAAAAAACAATGTTTAGTTCTAGGCTGCACCACCCTATTACATGTATACGTGTGAGTGTCCCCACATTAAAAATGACATACCTACCAAGTTTCAATGTTAAGAATGAGGGGAAATCGTCTGCCCGCCCCAAAGAAAAAAGAAATTCCGTGCGCAGGGAGGAAAATTGAGGGGCGTGCTTTTAACGGTGTCTGGGGGCATGCTCCCAAGAAAAACTTTGAAAATTACGTATCCAAGATTGGCTAAAATTGGCATATCAATTACTGAAATTATGTGTTGTCTAGTAGACTATTTAAAACATGTTTCAAAAGTTTTGTATGTGATCTTGTTGAGCTGATCGTCTTCCCAAATTTGAAAATTGCGTTTCAAGGCATATCAGCTACTGAAATTAAGTGTTGTCTTGTCTAGAAGTCTATTTAAAACATGTTTCAAAAGTTTCTGCGTACCACATTACTGTGGCCTTGTACCGGACTGAGTTTAATATTATTAAAAATAACTGCAAACTATTGTTGGTGTTGTGAATTCGATTCCTACCTGAAATTACTCACCTTCCCTGGGGGGGGGGGGGTAATTTCAAGAGTCCGCAGGAAAAAAGTAAGAATTTCTCTAATTATATTTGGAAATCTCTTAACAAGTATTTGCATAATCATCATCATCACCATCAGCAGCAGCAGCAGCAGCAGCAGCCGTTATAAGTCCACTGCTGGACAAAGGTCTTTCCCATCTCCTTCCATGACGACCTCGATTGTGCTAACCTCTGCCATGTCTTACCGGCAAACCTTTCTATCTCGTCCCTCCATCTTGTGTCTGGTCTTTTCCTACTTCGTTTACTGTCCCATAGGCACCAATCGGTTAGTCTTTCCCACCATCTATTGTCATCTCTTCTTGCTAGGCGACCAGCCCATCTCCATTCTTGCTGCTTAATTAGTTGTATAATATCCTTCACTCTAGTCCTCTCCCTGATCCATGTTGATCTTTTAGAGTTATCCCTGCGCTATTCTGAGTTGGTTTTCAGCTCGTTTTGTTAATTTCCATGTTTCGCATCCATGTTCTGTTCATCTTTAAACCTACTTTTTTGCTTTCTCTATTTAGATCGGTTAACATATTTTGTAATTCTTCGGATGGAAATGATATCTGCGAATCTTAAGTGGCTTAAGTATTCTCCATCTATGTTTATTCCCATCTCTTCCCAGTCAGTTTTCCGAAAGATGATTTCAAGGCTCGCTGTAAATAGTTTAGGTGATATTGTATTGCCTTGTCTCACTCCTTCGGCTATCTTTATCTTGGTTGCATCTTGCGGTGCCATTTTCGTATATGTTTTGGACGATTTGTATGTAATTTTGGTGGATGAACAAAATATATTAAAATCTATCTTTTTTCTCACATATTATTAGTAACCCATTTCAAACTAATCATTTGGTTGAAGGGGGGGGGGCAAGGTCGAATTACTAAAGGGAGTGAGGTGATAAGATATCGTATGACAAAATGCTAGGAAATTCCAACGATGTCATTACAGCAATTATAATGTATCACCATAAAAGGAAAAATGGGCGAATTACTACTTTCACTTTTCGCGTGAATAGTTTTAAACTTCCCGTAAAATGAAAGTAGTGAGGGGGGAAATGTTTTCCGTCTATATCAGATTCATTGTTTAAGTGAAGATAAAGGAATGAGGATACAAATAATATGGCTTTTAGCGTCATAAATCATATTTCCAATTCTCTAACATAACTTTAATTCTAATCCCCGACACACTTTTAAAACTTTTGAAACATGTTTTAAATAGACTCCTAGACAACACTTAATTTCAGCTGATATGCCCTGAAATATTCTCACATGTCCCTAGATTTGGAAGACGGTCAGCTCAACAGGCTGTATCTGCCCTCGCAGTAGGGGTCGAATTCACAACACCAAC
>VCCN01005546.1:526596-537048 GCA_006491835.1 Architeuthis dux
AGCTGATTGTACGAATTAACTGATGGTAGGGGTTAATACTTTATACCAGTGGTTTTGAAACTTTGGAAGCTCAAGGACTTCTTCTGTAAAAGCTATATTCTGGCGGTCACTTATTTTTAGCACTTACTCTTTAGACTGTAATTAATGAACTACAATAATAAGTAACTTTTGACCTTTTATAAATCATATCTATTTTAAATTGATTACATTTCTTCAAATTCTTATATATGGTACAGGTCTGTGTTCAATAATTATGTTTTTCAATGGCGGTATGATGGATGATGTTGTTTCTCTGAAAAAAGATTTGCAATGTCAGGTTCAATATTTGACATTTTAATTCTCAAGTCATGTTCAATATTCAGTCAGTTTCGTTGTTTTTTAAAAATTTTCTTTTTTTATATAAAGCAATATAGAGGAAAGCCCGCCAGAGGTATGTTTTACAAAAGTAATTTCTGAGGGGCTTTCCCTGATAATTCCGGATAAATATTTCGGACTGATAACCAAAAATCAGGGAAATTGTTTTATTATATTCTGGTTGAGGAAAGTAATGTCTGAAAGCTTCTTTTAAACGTTCCAAGTGTTCGATAAAATTTGTTTTTTGAGGTACTTTTCTCCTTAACTTTGTATAAAATCATAGTGTTGGAAATGAATCAAGAACATTCTAAGTCGATTCTCCCACAGTTCTAATTTTTTTTTATGGTTTCATCTTTAAAAATGTGTAGTCATTCCTTGCAAACACAGATTTTTGTCCGTTTTTATCCGATATCCGGCTTAACAGGGTCTGTTCACTGTAATAAAAATAAAATATTAGAATCCACATATATAAAACGCAATGTGTATCATATAGGTCCTGGGGAGCAACACTTTGATCCTAGCCAGAGTGCACGGATACTCTGATTTTAGGTAGAAGTGCTGATCCACAAGTAAATAATCCTATCAAAAAAGACAACCTGTTATGCTTTTATGTTAAGAAGTAGTGAGGACTTGTATCCTAGGAAAGTGAAATACTAATTTGTACAAAGTTTAAGACATTATAAATGTCATCAACTGATTCAATGTTGTTTTTTCTTTTGTTCTGCCTCAAGCTTGCTCTTCTATTCATGCTGTAGACTAATATCACTGTTCAAAACGGGACTACTCAGAAAATGCCTGTTGATACAATTCAAGTCAGCCATGCCTCCAAAAATCAAGTTTATCTCCGTCGTCACAAGATTCCAACACATTCCCAACAACACTGGTACCGAATCCGCACGGTACAAGCGTAACAACAACACTGCAATTACCGCAAACCGATCGCTCTACTACTGTAGCCAACAGAGAAGCATTCTGATTTCTTTCTTTTTATCAGAACGGGAATCAGTCATGTACCCGGATGTTACACCAGCCGATCATAACATATGGGCATCACACCCGGATGTAAATCTTTACATCACATTACATTACACTTATGCAAATGTGTTGACTTCTTTGCTACAGTTTTCTCTTTTCCCATGCTTTAAATTATTTAAAGTAAAAAGTTGATTCATCTCACTCACGACATCCACACATAATAATTAGCAATGTGCATTTGTTGTCTGTCATGCTTATGTCATCAGTGACTGTAACTACAGCCCGTGTCGTGGTGAAGGAAAAGGTTTAGTACGACGATCAGTACAACTTTACGTTCAGTACAACATGAAAACTGTAAATACAATAACAAAGCCGCGAATTAGGCCAAATACATATAAACAGTCAACATCGTAAATCGAGATACATAACGTTTACGTTTGAACGTAGAAAACTGTAAATACAATAAGGCCGTGAATTAGGCAAAATACACAATATATATAAACGGTTAACATCGTAAACTGACATACATAACGTTTACGTTTGAACGTAGAAAACTGTAGATGTACAATAAGGCTGTGAATTAGGTGAAACACATATAAACGATAAAAACATTGTAAATAACATACACAGCATTTGAACACACAATCACTCGATAGCTACAAATAAGGAATGAGTTCATGAAGCTTGTTTGGAGTGGCAATCTAGTTCAAGACGAATTGAACCAGAGCACAAACGTTTGAGACAAAGGTAAAAACTCTTTTACCATAATTCGCCTTTGCTGGTGTAGATGGTCTTAGGACTCTGGTGTTGTGATCGGATGAGGAGCGGGTGGTGCCTGGACCACTCCCCATCCCAACTCTTCACTCCCGGACACCTGGTTCTTTGTAAATTTACTTTATCTCAAATTATGTGTGTCTGGCGTCAGCTACAGTGATGTTTGACGTAACTTAGTAGAAATAAAATTTGATGTTATGTTGAACTTGATAAATTGTATCTTTACTTAATTTTCGCTTCCGATTAGTTTAATTAATATTCAGGAAATATTGAACATAAACAAGAAAATGCTGTGCAACATAATGTTTTTGATATTTTATAAGTACAATGTAATTGCAAAATTATTGCTGTCATTTTTTGACCGCAAGCGGTAAACTAGTTTGAATATAATAGATATCATAAGTATGATTATATTGTGACACAAGGTCTTTTTGATCAAAGTGAAAATACTGTATTTCACGGCTTCGTCGATGCATTTTTTAAAGTAAGTAACACCCAAAGCTTACACCTAGGCTACGGGTAAGTACCCACGGTAAAGCTTCATCTACACTACGATACTCAAGTTCCACAATTCAGTCTTCGGCCTTCACTGGAATATCTGTATCCTGACCAATAATAATATCTATCTTGGGAATAAAAAGCACGATATTGCAGATCGTTCATGCTGACAGCACCATTACCACGAGTTGATAGCTTTGTTGTGGTGTGCACTGTCTCAGTGCCTTGAAGTCGCATGTCTTCTTTTTGTGATTACGTATATTTTTTTGTAATTCCTTTCATTTATTTTATACTAAGAATAATACATAGACTTTATTCATAGGTAATGTACAGGAGGTTAGATTACTGTCTATCATAGATTACCTTCTTCTGGGGTTAGGATAGGCCTATGAAAAAAAGTAACCTTCCATTGGGGAAATAGTAATTACAACATTAATCTGTTTTGTGATTCATTTTCCACAAACCTTTTTCTGCAAGGAATTTGTAAAATTATACAATCCCTCATTAGCTGGATTGTCTAATTTGAATATTTTTTTTTTTTTTTTTTTGTGAACTCCATTCAAAGTTAGAGTTGACTTTATTTTCCCTTCATAACAAGAACAATCCTCACCAAATTTAGGGGAGTAAATTCTTCAGTTTGTCTGTCACATTAAACTAAACCAAACCAAAGCAAACCGATATATAAAATTAACATCTCCCTACCGTGATTTGAAATCACAACCAAGTGATTACTAGGCAGTTCTCTTACCAACATATATCTACAGATTTATTTATTATATATACAATACAAAAGTTGCAGTAATCATATTCAGTTAGAATAGAAGTAGGAGAGGACTTTGATCCTGCCACAGCTAAGCTTGTTTGGATTAGTGTCCTCATTCTTTTGTCACCTTTAGGCTGTTCTTAGCATCACAACATATCAGCTTCACAATGTAGGGGTCGCATAGTATTAGAGATTAGGACTATTAATTCCGAGATACCCAATTTTTATTTTTTATTATTCAAAGCATAAAATTCTTAAAAACGTTATATATTTTTCAGTATTTAGGTGCCCAAGAACCTGTATGAAAATTTTCATTCTAATCTGTTCAGTTAGTTTTTAAGTTCATCACATTGTTATTAATAGTATATATTTTTAATAAACCAGGCTGGATATCTTGAATTTTTTTTTTTTTTTTTTTTTTTTTTTTTTTTTTTTTTTTGTAAATCCGGATACAAATTCCGGTATATCACTAGTTTTAACTATATTAAATCGTATATTAGGACTTAATATAGTTAAATATTTTTACTAACCCTGAACATTTAAACTTATGCTTTAATCAAGTGGGGCCTCCTTTCATACCCAGTAAATAATTATAAAGCTTGATATTCTTTCTTATTTACCTTTTTTTTTATATTAATTTTAATGAGAAAAGGAGCTCTGCCAACCTATTTCCATAAGCAGCACATTAAATGTCAAAGAACTGCAGTTTAGCCACCGCTGGTCTATGAGCAGAAATAGTGCTGACTTGCGGCTTTTTAATACTACAAATGGATCTTGTGGATGGGATAGTTATATATTTCTCGCCAGTGGTTGATATTTGAACCCAAGTCAAAGCCAGGATTTTTGAATGCTGATTTAAAAAAATATTTTTTTTTTTTTTTTTTTTTTTTTTTCAATTCGGGTAACCCTTACTCGTTTCCCCTCTTCATTTAGCCTTGAGCCAGACTAAAATAAGGCTTGTAGGTATCTACTACAAATTTATTTTAAAAAAATTATTTCAAATTTAGGGGAAGAACCTTTTCCTTAAGTGATATATCAAGATCATGTTCAGTATGTTTTACTTCCTAGATATAAATGTTTATAAAAATGCTTACAAATAAAATGTTTAACTTTTTCTTTTTAGGATTGTAAAGATTCTGATATTGATACTATTCTAAGTCTTCTGAAGATGATTTATGAAGACCTCAGTGATAAATATGGTAAGTATTTGTTTCCCCCCTCGTCTTTAATTATTATTATTATACTATTATTCGGCTTGTTCTTTCTTCTGTATGACCCCTTATGCTTTCTGATTATTATTCATGGAAGTGGGCACTTACGCTTGAATGGGAGCAAAAGGGACTATAACAGTCATTCAATCATTACTCCTCCCTTGCAAGTCTGATGCCTAGAAATTAAGTTGTAGTAGACCACAGGAATATGGACACATAGCAAAAGTAATCAATGATAATTGGATATATTAATTTCATTTGCCTTTCCTTGCTATAGTTAATATAGGGTTTTATATCGTATGTCCTCTCTCCAAATGTTGTAAGAGGAATAACTTTGTATTGACTAGGCTCGATTATGGAGTATATAGATACATTCCATAAGTAATTAATTACTTTAAAAAAAATATGTACTTTAATTGCAGAAATATGTACACAAGAGTAATGATCTTAGTTGTGGACACCCTTTGATTTTCCATGGGTCCAGCTAGTGATTATTGGATAGTATCAATTGCAGTTGTGACAGTTTGTAAATGGGCTAAAATTATTTGGTGACACTTTTTTTTTTTTTTTTTTTTTTTTTTTTTTTTTTTTTTTTCTTTTTTCAGTATTTGAAAACTGACTTCAGCATTTTGAAATAGATTTCAACTTTTAAAGATTGAAAATAGTTATTTTTAATTTTATGACTTTTTACCTTAATCTTAATTTATTAGTTGCTTTTTATTGCATGAAATTTAAAAATAATAATTTATAATACTTCACCTAATAAAAATATTCTGATATTTATTTCTGATTTTTAATAAGTAATGAATAGAAGAAACGTGTAGGATTTTCATCGTTATTTTTTCATACTTGTCAGTATACATTTTTATTTTCTCTTTATCAGGAAAAGTAGAGTGTGGACATACAACAAACGAAAAAATCAAGACAATCTCCGTTGTAGGCCTAAGACGACAAATTACAAAGAATGTGAATGAAAATGATTTGGTATGTCTTTTTAAAAATTCAATTTCAAACTCTATTGTCTTGTAATGTTGCCACAGCTCCAGGCAGTACATATTCTGGTAATCTACTATGACTTTTTCTGTTTGTAACAATAAGGGTAACAATTTTGTTGATAAAAATATCTGCTACACATCATTTGAAACAATGGATTCTTCCGGTCACTTTTTAATAAAACCTTAGATGAAATTGCTTAGTTTGTAAGCATTTATCTACACTATAAGCAGCGAAGTAGTGAACTATTAAGTCTTAAAGTAAGAGAATATGGAGAAAAAGCTCCAACTCCAGAAACACTGAAAGATAGTTTTATCAAATGCATTATGGCCTCCAGTTTTATCAAATGCATTACGGCATCCAGTGTATGTATATGTATTATATAATAAAATCTCATAAAAAGTAGTGAACTATTAAGTCTTAAAGTAAAAGAATATGGAGAAAAAGCTCAAACTCCAGTTTTATCAAATGCATTACGGCCTCCAGTTTTATCAAATGCATTACGGCCTCCAGTTTTATCAAATGCATTACGGCCTCCAGTTTTATCAAATGCATTACGGCATCCAGTGTATGTATATGTATTATATAATAAAATCTCATAAAAATTCAAATGTATCTGAAATCTTTTCACAGAAAATAACTAGTCATTTTATGAAAAAGATTTAGACTGTTATGATTGCAGAATTGTGGCTATAATAACCTATCATTTATCACTCTTTATTAAATGCCTGAAATTGAAGATAATCTATTAGTCTCACATTTAGTATTATAGATTAACATTGAAACAAATCATACTTAATCCATTGTTAACCTCGTCTTGCCATGACAATCATCCTGAGTGTATGTACTTTAAAACTGTTATATCGCCGATTTACTGTGTTTTCAACTGGTTTCTATATCGGTGCAATCCTGACTGGCAGATTTTTGTATTTGTGTCCTTGTTGTCTCTGTCACGCAAGGTAATAAATATAACTTCTGTTCTGTGTTAATCTATGATACTAAATAGATGAGACTAATAGATTATCTTCAATTTATTGAACAGTAACTCCACAAACGGTTTGCGTCTTCACTGTCACTCACTGATGACTATTGTTTTACACTCTTGTTTACAATATGGCTTCATACTTGTTGCTTTCAAACACGAGACTTACACTCAAGCAAGACTCGGCACCCAGCCAAACAAGAAGTGGTAGTAGATGACATCACATTATTAGAGGGAGTACCCAACAAAAATAAAAAATACAAGACTTAATAATTTGGGGGTTTTATTGGTTTATGGTGTCCAATTTTTCAGAGAAAATTGTTTGAATCTTAAAAAGTACTTGAATATTTGTCATCCAAATTTCTGAGATGTAGCATGGTCATTATTGTTAATGTTTGACTAGTTTTTCATTTTAGTTTTGTTCATATTTATTGTAATATTCAGGTCATTTTTACATTCTATGATCTTTAAGGATTGGATCAGAAAGTTTTACAATATTCTAAGCTGAAGATTCATTTGTGGCTTTTTGGAGGAGAAAAATGAATGTTAACTTTGCAAGCTGTTCATTATTTATTTCTCTATAAATGTGACTTCCTACCAGATTTGAGCTACACTGTTTTATTAATCACTGCTACCAAAGGTTTAGGTTATTGATGTGTTTGCACATTTATATGTATCTATCTAGCTGGACTTCGCCCAGCCCTAACCGTTCCTAGTAGAAACCTGAAATTTTGTACACACACTCCCCTCAATGAATAGGGGAAAATGCTTTTTTATGTTTTTTGAAAATTCTCTTCTAAAAAAAAAAAAAGCGTTTTAGTGTTGGGTCCCATTTTCAATGTAAGCTTATGCTAAATTGGTCACTAGTTTGTGCCCGCTTGTTTTTTTTTGAAAATTCAGACATTTTTAGTGATCACAGCCCAACTTTTTAATTGATCACCTGTAGTATAGTCAGGCGATCTGTACTTCTTCTCTGGTCGCCATGAGGGAAAGGGATGTTGAGAGAGTGATAGATAGAGGATGAGAGATAATAGTCTCAGAGAAGGAGAGAGAAAAGAGAGACGATCATTTCTTCCGCGGCTGCGATGATGATGATGTCGTCTCTCTGTGGAGAGAAAATCATTTTGGACAAAAACTCTCCCGCGTGTATGGAGAGAAAAGATGACAAAATTCACGGATCTTCAAATTGAAATCTGGGGTTTTATTCCCGCATATGCAGGTTAATTTCTGGGCTGGTCTGCGGATTTCATCGAGGTACTGAAATTCTGTTGCATTTGGTTGTCTAAAAGAGTTGGTCACTTTTTAAGGCTACTACTACGAGAATCAAGCTGGTAACTGCCTCTTTCACCCAGCCGAGTGAAAGAAGCCATTTCGTCTCTGGCCTGTTGCTCCGGATTCAAATCTCCAACTGGTCACCGCTTCTAACTGGCTCTCACCCCCACCCGTCAGGGTGGGGACGCTGTCTGGTGTGAACTCTGCTAGGTCTCAACCCCAACTGCCTCGACCCCAACTGCCTCTAACCGTTTTAATCTACCCTTTATATCTGCTCTTGGTCGTGCGATCCCTCCTCTTTTCAAATCTTCAACGTTTTTTTTGGTAACTCCAGTTGGTCACGTAGGCAGATTTCAAATCTGACCAGTTCCTATCCCAACGGCTACCGGTAACATGATCTGGGTGTATTTCGTTACACACCCCCAACTCAGCATATATGGGTGGCAGTGATTCATAATTAGGAGTACATCGATGATGGATCCACTATCTATTCAGATTGTTGGGGAGGGGGGGGTTACTCCACAGCAGAGTTCAATGCTGCAAGTTCTCATCACTTTAATTTCGACACCCAGAAACTGGAGTTAACACACAAAAAGTGGAACGGTGTGGGGATCAGTGAAATACAATTACCTTGTGATAACAGGCCTAATTTTTGTTATTGTTGTTGAAAAACTTATACTCTTTGTGATTTTTATGAATTTAGAAGTTTTCCTCTTATAGTCTTCTTACCATCCGATTGATTTTTGTATTTGTCTATTTTCAACTATAAAAAACTGCTTTAGATTTTCTTTGATTTAATGAACTTTTTTGATCATTTTTCTCCTTTTCAATAATCCATTTGGATCATTTTTGTCTTTTATTTAAAAAATAAATAAAAAAGGAACCTCTACATTTGAATGTTTAACATTTTGCTTTTCTTTTTTTTTCTAAGGATCGGTTTCAAAAGATGCTGGTTTGGTTGGTTACTAATAGTGAAGATTGGGGAATCAGGTAGGTGTTTTTTTTTTTTGTTTTTTTTTTTCCTTTTATTGGAAAGTATCTTAGTTGAAGGCCATAAAATGAATCTGCTGGAACGTTTGTCAAAATCAAGGATGTGAAGAGATTAGGTTGTCCGAACAAAAGTTGGTATGTTGATGACTGTTCTCAATGTTATAGACAATATCCCAAGTTAAGTTTGAAATGAACAAATTATTGAAGAATTAGACATTTTTATCTTCTGAAATCTTCACTTCTCACCCTAATACTTTTAAGATTTGTTCATTTACACTCATTTTAATAACAATAGAAAAATCATGTCTGTGGGTGTTGGAATTTTAAGGATGGACATACTGCATATTGAAGCTTAATTTCACAAATGGTGCAAGTAAGATAAAGATGTTAGCAACCATTGCCCACATTGGTTTATTTTAATAGGTGTGTCTTTTTGTTATTGTTGAGTTTGGGAGGAGGAGCTTTGACAATAGCAATCTGAATATTATTACAGGTTTTCTTTCTCTCTAATTTCTGTACCAAAATGAAAGGAGTGGCCTAATGGTTACCAACATGGAAACCGAGTTTGAGTTTTGGCTGTGGCTGCTTAGACTCACTTTGCACTATGCCCTTGAAAGGCATGAATCTACATCTCCTCCTGGCTATGGGTAAATAGTAGGGCAATTGGAGCCCTTTAGTTCTGTAAGACAGAAAAAAACCTACAGCTTGACAGTTGCCATAGCTGGTCCCAAGCTCAGTTAAGAAATGGGGTGGATTGAGCGACGGGCTAGCCCCCCACCCCTGTAAAAACCTAAAATTGCTACAGAAATAAATATCCACTGAACAAATCCCATATCATTTAAAATGGAGACAAACATTGCCCAATATGCCTTGTTGCATGGCCACTCCACCAAGATTGAGGATATTTTAATTTCTAGTTTGTTCATTTCATTCTAATTGTATCCTTCAATGCATTGAATATTCTATATTTTCCATTCTGTGAAATGCTTATTCATTTTGTTCTTCACAATCTCTCAGCATTTTTTTCTATCTTACCAATGTAAAAATCTCATTACCTAATGCTAAGCTTTGTTCTCATGATGTGCATATTTTACATTCCACACAAATACAATACTTTCATTCAATTTAATGATTGCATCTATAGTGACACTGCAAATTCTGGCAGTAAGGAGGGGGGGAATGATTATCGCAGTTGTATTTTAGCATCAACTGCATTTGAAGCCAGTATATACAGGCAAGGTTTCGGCTATTCTTTTTGCCGCACACTGACTTTACCTTTACTCCACCACCTCTCTGCTTTGCTTTAGTGTTTTTCTGCACTAACAAACTAAATATTTCTGGTGGTATGGGGAAAAAATTTGATTAAGCACCAAATTTTTCAACTTTTGACATAAAATTTGTGTTAGAGGATTTGGGGATTGCATTGGAATTTGGGGGTGGGGGGTTGTCAGTGGTCAGGAATTAAAGCAAGTGTTACTGAGAGAATAAGGCTTGTTATATGTATGTTTATTTTCAAATATCTAAGTTTCAATATTTTTCACCAAACTAATTCAACATATTTCTTGTATAAAGAATTATAAACTGTCAACCAAAACTGTACATCAACATAGGTTTCTTCAGTTTTTAAGACTGGCTGGCTA
>VCCN01005546.1:548244-562459 GCA_006491835.1 Architeuthis dux
TTTTTTTTGAAATAAGGTATTTCCTCTTTTAAAGAATAAAATTCATCCTCTTCTAATGGGATTTTCCATCTCTTAAATGTTGAAAACTTTCCTACTGCCAAATTAGATTTTCTTCCCCACATAAATGGAGGGTTGCCAGATTGGGCTACAAGGGGAAATAATCCAAGCTTTATCTCTGAGACTTACCCAACACAGGCATTGGAATTTTCAAATTCTACGCTATTCCATTGCCACGTTTCGGCGATAAAGCTTGGATTATCTCCCACTGTATCCCAGTGTGGCAATCCTGCCTAAAAAAAGTAAGATTTCTTGAAATACTTTTTCAAAGAAATTTTGTAATCCGTTTTATTTTAAAATTTTGTTATTTGGAATATGGTCATTCTTTGCGTCTACCTCATTAAAAAAAAAAAAATTTGAAAAATTTAACTGCAAAAGAAAAAAAAAATCCTGTATTTTTAAAATTCCATATTGTTTGTGGAGTTGGAAAAAAAATACATTTCTATATAACACTATAAACTACATACTTGTGTGTGTGTCTGTGTGTGTGAGTATAAAAGATTATAATCAACAGAATTTCTACTTGTGTTATTTTTTTCAGCTCGTCCTAAAAGTTTCTTTCCTTCTACTCCCCCCTTGCACAGTACAACTGCTTCTTCTCCTCTGCATTACCCCTGCCACTTCTCCCCTCCCAGTTTCCCCCCATACAGTTGTCATCTGCTGTGCTCTCTGTATTGTAAACCTGATGGTTACTAAGGAGGGCGTGGCCTCAACTTGCTTGTTGAGTGTTAGAATTGAGCCAGCGTCCACGGTGTCCAACTGTCCGTCCATTTGATCATACAGCCTAAGTGAAGAGGGCCCGTCATGTCCTTGACCAATATTGTGCAATATCACCACACAATGTTTTGTACTATTTTACATTTTCCATCGTGCAAAACTATTAAAAATTACTATTATTAATTTTCGCTAATGATGGTTCACAATACTTCATCTAATGAAAATGTTAAAAATACAAAATAATTGCTTTACTGATACTACCAGTGAAGAAACAAAAACAAACATGGTGCCAGAGAGATTTGAATGGAGAGTAGGTTTTTGGGTTAGATTTGATCTTCTCCTGAGCTGTAGAGTTCTTGTAGCTCAGATGATTAGAGCAGCTGGTGGGTTTAACCAGGCTTCCCTGTGTCAAACGGGACGAGAGTTGGAATCTCACCAATAGCTTATTCTTTATTTCCTATCCGTGCTGTTAACTCATGCCGTCAATCTACGGCGATGAGTAGTGTTGTGACGAAAAGCAAATTAAAATGAAGGAAAATGGTAGTCAAAATTAATAATAATGGTTTACAGTACTTTATCTAATAAAAATGAAAAATAAATTACTACAAAAAACAAATTGTATAACAATATTGGGCATTGTCTAGTACTTGATTTGTCTAAATTGTAAACTGTCTGAGCCCGAATCTTGTCTGTTTGCATTTTGTATCGGCTAAATCTTTTGTTATTCTCAAATATTGCTGCTTCTTTTTTTTTTCTATTGGGAAACCAGGAAGTAAAATTGCACAATAACAACAAACCACGTATGAATATTGCACAATATTTTTTTTTTTTATTAATTTGATTTTGTAGCATTGTGACGGATCATGTTGGGCCCTGCTTTACTCCTCTTTTTTTAAATTACATTTCTGTTCTTTTTTTTTTTTTTTTCCTTCACACTGCGTACAAATTATGTGTTAGCAAATGGTCGAAATTATTCTATCTCCTTGGTTTTTCCAGCCTTGTAACCGATGTTCTCTCCAATTTCTTGCAGTCAGTGTGTGCGTAAATCTTACATTTGCAACAGGAAAAAGATTTGCATAGCATATGTGCACTGAATGCTTGAAATAAGGAAATTATTGATGTACAAATGACATTTGAAAAACCGACTAACAGAAACAGTTAGCTAAGAGATTATATATAACTATAATTATGTTTATAAGTTTGATTTATTAATTACTACATTATCTTAGGTAACTAACCTTTTGTGCACATTAATTTCCTTTGTGCGCTGGTTGCAAAACATGTGCACAGCTTAGAGGGAACTATGTTTGTAACTCATTCAGCCTTGGCCAAAGTCTTTCTTTCATTTCCTCCCATTCTTTATAACTCTGTCAAACCTGTTCTTCACTGCTTGTCAAGTAAATCAGCGTTGCCCTCTGGTGGACAGAATTTAATTTATTTGCAATGTGTGCGTCATGTCCCTTAACTCTTTGCCTACAAGGTTGGTCATTCTGTGACTTCAATAAATTTAATTTGAAATAACTTGCATAACCGGTTTTCAGATATTAATGCCCTTTGTTACTAAACTAAACAAAAAAACAAATCTTTACTGTATTTGATGGCATATAAGACCCCCCCCCCAATTTCAGCAGGGAATATTAAGAAAATAACGCATTTCCCTGAATTCCTCTCATTTACCACCCACTTTTAACTCCTGTTCTAGACAATGAAGGTTATGTTTACCTTTTTTTTTTTTTTTTTTTTTTTTTTTTTTTTTTTTTTTTTTTGAGCCATTTTTGGAGGGGATCTTATATGCTGTCAAATACAGTAACTCTAAAAACCTTCTGTTGTAGCCATGCTATTTTAGGCTTTTCTGTAGAGCACCCGTCTCCTCTCCACCATTCCCAGTTTAAAGGACGTATAGATTAAATCGGGTCACAGAGAACCAATTAACCCTTTTGAGACTCCTGGGACATATATCCCAAGGTTTTTATGACTGCTGGGAATATATATGTAGATCTTTTTAGAAGTCTACTGAAGCATTTTAATTGGTTAGTCTTAACTCTTAAATTCATAAACCATTCATAATTGACAGTGGAACTCTTCAGTGAACTGAATAGAAAATTAAAAATATTACCAAATGGTCCAAGGGAGATAAATTCAATCAAGTTATTTTCCTTGAAATTGACATTCTATTTTCTTTGTATGAATTTAAGGGTTAAATTAGGAAATTTAATTTATAAAATAACAGGTCTAGTTAGTCACTCAATACAAACCATCATATGTCCAACGTCTTTTGGCAGTATGCTGTGTTGGGGGTGATCAATTATTGGGCAGTGATCACGAAACATTTTTATCCTAGACATAAGGAGTAAATGTTTAAATTTTCAGCCCTCTAGCTCCATTGGTGCAGCCTGTACATTTGACAAGATAGCCTGGCAGAGCAAACCACTTAAAAACTGAAAAAAAAAACCTATGATGGTGGTTGATCGTTATAAGAAAAGGATCTTGAAAGACTATTCTTTTTCTCCACTAAAATGTTGATAATATTAAATGTAGATCATTTTAAAATTTGGATGCTGCCAAAACAATATTCTTACCAAAAGATATCCACTCTCATTGTCTTCACTCAGACTCAGTTGCTCCCATGTTGTGCGACACTTGGGGCAGAGATTTTTGTCTCTTTCTTGAACAATCCATGGAAACCCGGTCATTGTCTATAGCAATTATGGGTCCAGGATGCCAGTCAGACACCCAAGATGAAACTCCTCTGCATAGATTTATACAGCAAAAACTAATTTAGCCTACTTTTCTGGTTTTATTGGAATGCTAACCCTGCCCACTGTCTTATGATTCTAAGCAAATATGAAAATAAGATATTTAATCACTTACTGTTTATGCCGGACTACAAGATGAATGATTTACAAGTGTATTTGGAGGACTTCCACTCACTGCAACTCATCTGAGCCCCCCATAACTGTCCATATCAAGCTTCAGTAGATGGCCTCTTAGTCATAATACCAACGCATTGGACTTTTTCTTATTTAATTTTAGAAAGAAAAAAAGAAAAAGTCTATTATATACTGGCATTGTTTAATCATAGAAGATTTATATTGATGTAACCATAATAAATGTTTATTTTATTGTTACCTAAACTTGAAACTGTATTTTTCCACCACAGCAGCCAGTGGTAATTTTCAGATAGAAAAGCCAAATACCTGAATTGAATTTTCCATCATAGCACATATAAACCATTTTATATATATACATATACATATATATATATATATACCTGTCAAAAATGACAGGGTTTTTTATGTATGTATTGGCAATAAGGAGCCAAAGGTGATTTTATGTATTTATTTTTTTGAGTCTAAACTTGAGCAAAGTCACAATTGGGAGTGGTTCCCGATTCTTCTTCACTACATCAAAGGAAGTCGAAAGAGAAAGCATTTGACATTGTTGCGTTGCTTCCAACTGTTTGCTCACTGTAGGCAACATCAAAGAAGTCGAAAGGAGACACTCTTTGATCGTTGACAGACACAGGTTGATTTTGGTCTGTGTATTTCGATATGGGAACATCTCATTCTTCCACTCTTTAATTCTATTATTCATTGTACAATCTCTCTCATTTGGACCAGTCCATCGAGTTGTAGGATCTCAATTAGCAGACACTAGACAACCATACAAACATACTCATTTGCATATTTGGCTTATATATAGAGAGAAACAGTTTCTACAAATAAATATGGTAGTTTTAATTTGTCCATATGGAAAGGAAGAAAAATAAATGAAACGTTAAAAGGCTTTGAGTAATATGTGCTTGTGACCAGGGAAGGAAAAGTATATCTTGTTCCAGAGGGCTGTTTCCCCCCCAATCAATGCCTGAGGTGTGCCATGGGAATTGGACAATTTTTGTCTCTACCCAAGCCCCGTCCATATTGAGCTTCTGTAGACAGCCCCTTAGTCATAATACCAGCGCATTGGCCAGTGTAATATTTGGATAGGGTTTTTTTTTTTTTTTTTTTTTTTTTTTTTAAACTTAATGTCCGTCTTATATACAGTATTTTTATGTAACACACACTCCCTTAGTTTCTTTTTCTCCATCATAAATTCATTGCATTTTTTTCCACTTTTTCCAACTGCTGCATTGTCTTTCTTTATTTCTGCCTCTTGCCACCAACTTCAAATCCTTAACCCCCCCCCTCCCCACACACACCCTGTGATCAGGGTTGCCATTTGGTACTGAACAAAGCTATTTGGTACTGAAGGAATAACCCCTTATACATGAATGATACAACATAAATATACTTGAACAATAGATTTTTAAAAATATGGATTTTAATCCATTTTATCCTGCAATCCAGTCAGACGATTGGATTTTAAGTTATTTGATTATTTTGGTACTGCAGCTACTTAATTTGGTCCCAAGACCTCACAAATTTAGTCTTGGACTTCAAAAGACATCTGGCAACCCTGCCCCATTACTTCTGATCCGATTGCAGAGGAGAACGAAGGAAACCATTAAAATCAACTTCACAGCTAACCTCATCTTCTCACTATCAATCATTCTATTGCTGACTCTTTTCTTCAGTTTTTCTTCCCACCTACCATGAACTGTGACAGACTCAACTGCTTGAAGGATTTTTAGTTGTCAATATATTTCCAGATTTTCATTTCACTCCACTGATGGTGGGGGAACAAATTTTTCATTTGGGGGGGGATTCAATCCTGACTTTATACCATATTGGAAATTAATGTTTAAAATTTTGACAGCATTTGAATCTTTGAAGGAGAAAAGAAAAAAACTCCTTTCTTTTACCCTGTGATCAAAATGTCTACATTCAAGTGCTTTTTGTTTATTGTAAATGATCCCAGTCACATTTCTTTATTTCTACTTTTTAAGATAAAGGCATTTGTTATTTTTCTCCCTCCACCTTCCCTGACTTGCTTTTCAAAGTGAAGTTAATAAAATGTAGTCGTCACAATATGGTATAAAACAAATCATAAGGCCAGTCTCTTTACACTTAAAGATGGGAACAATGACAAGATTTGTACAGGTATGATTATTTTGCAACTTTTTCCCCTCTTAAGTTCCAGGTGTTTTTTGTTTTGTTGCTTTTGAGTTTGTAGAATAATCAGCCACAGTTCATATCTTGGTCTTGTCCAGGACTCTTAGGCTCCCTCGCTCAATTGAAGTCCAATAACTTATTTATTGGCAGATAAGAGTTTAAACTCCTGAACTCTACAGTACAGGGTGTTTCAGAAAAGGATGCAACCGTCTTGACAACTTTTATTTAAACTACCGATCACTGGTAGAGGGCTGGCCGTGGTTCAATCCACTGCAGAGTGATACCAAAGACTTAAAAAAAAAAAGTGGTACTCAATGCCTCTCCGCTAAGGAGTTACGGCCAAATCACTGAGCCTGGGGAATATGAGGTGCTGTAAGCAGAAAGGTTTGGCAAGCCAGAAGTGAGTCTTGCTAACAATTACCTGTGTGTACCTAACCACCTCGATATGGGTATAAGCAAAGAACAATGATACATAGTATTTAAATTTTTTTTTTTTTTTTTTTTTTTTTACAAATTACATTGCACATACATTTTAACTTTGAAAGGTGTTGAAAAAGATTTCCTTTAACCTAGATGCATGTTTGTACTTGTTTCATTGCATAACATAAAGGTATAGATGCTCAAAGGAGTCTAGCACATGATGCAATCATTTCAACTGCTAAATACTGTTGTCATGTGACTAATAATGTAGCATAAAATTTACATGCCCATAAATTCTGCCCTCCTCTTATCCGTAGGGTTGCATACTTTATGAAACACCCTATACGTTCAGTGTCATAAAATAAAATTTGGGCAAGGGTGTTTGAAATCACCTGTACAAACAAGAAAAATTATTTCATTTTCTTTTCAAATCTTAATTTTCATATAAATTAGTCTATGAAAACTGGAGAAAAAAAAATTGTTTTGCTTGGTATTCTTCATAACATCCCAGTCTTTGAAGAGTATCTTGCACCAGTTTTCAATTTTCATGTTCACTACAATCATTTAAGCACATCCAGATGTACTTGTAAAATCTGACATAAATAAATTACATACTTCCCTTTTTGTATCTATTCTTGCAAGTAAACTAAACTTACTTTTCCAGCCATTACAATTAAAAAGGTTTTTCTTTTTCTTTCAATTTCTAAATGAGCCACAACTATGCCAAAATATATATACCATGTATTTTGGCAGATAAGATGACACTTGAAGCATCCAAAATGGTGTGGTCCTCTAGGCTAGGTATAGGGAGCAAACAAGGGAGCTAAAACCATGAAATTGGGGTCTCATTATCTAAAGGCCACCTTATCCGCTGAAATATACAGTATGTATATAAAATGCTTTTTAAATGTGCAGATTATACTTATATTTCTTTCTACAAGAGTTTTTGGGGTGTGTATGTATATCTATTTTGGTCTCTTGAAAGATAAGTATGAAATTAATAGGGCAATTATATGTCCATTGGAATGAATTCACAAAGTGAATGGTTTGGTTACATGAGCCACAACACCTGCCCTTGTTTGCTAATCTTATAAAGATTAATAAACAAACAAGCCGTGTTAGTGTGGTTGGCTTAGACACACATTATTTCTGCTTAATAGTTTAGAAAGAATGAAAAGATATTTGCAAGTGCATTGAATATGTAAATGATGCCATAAAGTAGGCTGCAGTTTAAAGTCACATACCGCTAACCTTTATTCAATGCACGTACAAATATATATAACTAAACTTGTTGAGGGCAGGTGTCATGGCTCAGCTAGTAAAGGATTTTTTCAGGTTTGAGCAAACATTTAGCAACTTAGGGATTCACAATCTGCAGTTACCCAAAGTCGCAGGGTAAGGCCTATGACATCTTGACAGGGGTGGATCTACGGCAGATGGTATTCTCAGATGGTCACCTATCGAGGTACTGACTTGCTTTTTGTTGCCTAACTTCGATCGTATGAGAACCAATGTATCCAACACGATTTTCATGCAAAATCTACAATGGCCGCATGGTAAATTTCTGTTTACATATATTGAATGGATCAATTTGGGGTTTTTTTAACCATGGGGGTGAACAACTAGTCTTCACTTCCTCCATCACCATTTGAGTACTTCCAAAATAATACCCTAGTGTAAATTGAATAAGGTCTGGGCACTTAAAGCAAGGACACTGCAACCAATCTTAAAGGGTAAAAATAATCCTAAGTCGCACCCCCAGGATTATTTTCTTTTCTCCAAATGTTAATCTGTGGAAAGTTTTTATTTTTTTTTTAAAATTTCAACTTTTTGTAAATAGACTTTAAAATTTTCAACTCTATGAAAAATGTTCATTGTTTGAAGAAGGGTCAACTGTGGCTGTTCTTGGTGTAGGGAGGGAAGGAAAAGGTTGTGGTGGCAGCAAATACTAGTTTCTTCAATGCTGTTGCCAACCAATGAAAAATAATTCATTATAGTCAACTAATCCCCCCTGCCCATTATTTTTGTGTCCCCCTTCGTAACATCAAACATCCTGGCCAGGGCAGAAACTGATTTTAAAAACTGACACGCAACCAAAATTGAATTTGATACACAGAACAAAACAGGGCAGTGTAGTAAAATGTGAGAAAATTCTCAAACAACTTCTGTTTTTGAAATGGTTCTTCGGATGGTTGAACTCCTTGTTATTTGTGTTATAAACACGTTTCGGCCGATCCATTCTTCAGGTGTAAATAGCCATGCGCTATAAGCCCCCCCAGCATAATTTCTGTTTAACCCATCACACTCAGATTTTACACCTGAAGAAGGCCGAAGAATGGATGGGTCGAAACATGTTTATAAGAAGAACCATTTCAATATTAATGACCCTTCTCAAAACTATAGAAAATAACTGTTTATGTATTTCATTCATTGGATCAAATGTAGAATCCGGACCCAAAATCGATTAAAGTCAAAAGCGCAAGTTTTCTGATTTTACCATTATTAAAATTTAATTTGAGCAAAGCCAGGATGACATGTGATACATTAAATACTATTTCTTCACAATATTCTTTTAAGGGGTCTGAATTCTACATTTTATCCATGTTTTGATTATGGTGTAATCTGTGCTTTTGACTTGAATCAATTTTGGGGTCCAGATTTTACATTAGGTATGTACAAAAAAAAACTTTTTTTCAACGGTCTCTAGTTTTCAAAAAAGAGTGTTGCACACACCTGCTATTGTGTTGGTTGGGTCATTTTAGAATTGGCTTCTGCAATGCCAAAATGAAGGGATATCATAAGCAAAATGGAAGAAAAAAAAATAAAATTAGCAAATCTTGATGAGAAAAGGGGGTTGGATTAAGAAGAAAAAAAAAACAAGCTTCATTTATTTTTTTTTTTCTTTGAAGTTGCTTGTCCAGTATATTTTGTGTTGAGGAAAAATACATAACTGAATAAAAATGATGTTTACAAAGAAAAAAGAAAAAGAAAGAAAATCTTGGTATTTTGTAATTCTGGTGGAGGCTTCTTCATTTGACCAAACAGAAACTCTGTGCATGTAATTTTTTTAAAAAAGTTTATTTAAAAGAAGAAAAAAAAATTTCAGAATAAGTGAAATTTTTCTTTGTTATTTTTTTTCTTTAATAGAAGGGGGAAGGAGTGGGGAGAGTAAAGTAATTTTAAAACAAAGTAAACGTTTGTTTTCTAATTACAGATTAGTCAACTTCCAAAATGACAATTGAAAGGAAGTTTGTTTTTTTTTTTTTTTTCCTGCAAAATCCAGCACAAGAGTTGGTGTTGGGCTGAAGAGTTGTATTTTTGGTACACTTTCTAGTTTTCAATTATATTTTTTCCTAACTAGAATAATCTAGTGGTGAGATCCTTTAGGTCCTTTGTGGGGTTTGCAGGAGGGGGAGCACTTAACACAATCAGCTAGGCAAAACTGTCACAAAGAGCGAGATATCAACACTGATTAGGGAGGGTGGAGATTATTTTGGACAGAGGGTTTTATCTGTATCCCCATGAGGTCAGTATGAAGACTAATTCTTTTTTTTTTTTTGATGCATCAGGCAATGAACCTGACCCTACCCCTTCAAGTGCAATTGGGAGGTACAGGTGGGGACAACCCCCTGGAACTAGACATTCAACTTTTTTCAGAGAATTCTTTCTACTTGGAAGAGGAAAAAAAAAAACAAAAAAAAAACATCAACAATGGTAAACGTGATCCTAGTTTACAAACTTGAACAAGAAGCATTTAATGAGATTGTATCATAAATATTAAGTATCTAAACCGTTTTGTTCAAGGCCTTTTCTTTTTTTGAAATATGAATAAAACAAAACAGTTCCTGCTTTTCATGAATTCAAAAGTCCTTTTGTTTCTTCCCCTTTTTATATATTCAAGCATTTTTTAACAGATTTAACTATATTAAATTGCTGTGGAAGGGCTTTATCTTCCAGAACTTTAGCATAGGGCATTGGTACATCTGCTCCAGTCACACGCATGATGGGAGAATCCAAAAAGTTGAATGCTGGACCTGAAAGAAAACAATACCATCATAATCTTCAAACATCTGTACATCTATAAATGGTTATGTAGAATTTAATTGGGAAGACTTATTTTAACTGCACATTTTCCAACTGCAAAAATGGCATTTTAAAGTGGGACTGTGGTTTTCCATTCTATTTTCAGTGCTTGGTTGATTTCTTAAAACCAGACAACTGTCTTAAAAGTTTAATGTGCCTTCATTAGTCTCTTGAACATTTTTCAAGTGCTAGACTAAGACATGAAAAATTATTTCTCTAGCACAAATGTGAGGGGGGGGGTTGTTTGTGAATACACATCCACATTATATAGATATATATTGCGGGTCACACTTTTCAATGAGCGCACAGATACTACACTAATCCTAGGCAGAGTGATGACCCATATGTAAATAATCATTTACAGTGAAGAGAGATGCATACTAAACTAAGCTAAGTTTAGTATACGACCATCAGACCCAGAGAAGATCAAAATAATACAACCACATGCGTAGAAGGGATCGATTTGTATTCTTTTCCCCCCCGACTTTCTATGCCTTCTAGCACCCTCCTTGAGGGCAGTAGTACCCAATGGCAGAAATCCTAGAATTTAAATGGGAAAAGAAATATTTATTCCAATAAATGTGTGGACTATTGATCTCATTCTTTTTGCTTTTGTTCGGACAACTGATCACTTTAGATCAGTAATCCAAACAACTCTGGGAATGAAAATGATTCTTTTCAGAACTAGAGAATACATCTTTGCTGCAGTTTAGAAATATTTACTAAACTTACCACAATTTAGAGCATGAGTCAACAAGCTACCCTTTCAAATCATTGCTACAGAGTTCAATCCTCATTGTGTGCTAGGCTCAGTTTAGTACATAGCTCACTCTTCATATACATTCTAGTGCCGAGTTCGGTATTTCTGAGATGAGGTGTTAGTATTACTGATACTATTGTTCGGACTGAGATCCTCATCTTGGTTGTCATTTCCACAACGTTTCGGCCGATGTACCCTCCGGCCTTCTTCTGGATAGTGGAATGAGGACAGTATACCCCCGTGGATCAAATAAAGGGTTCAGTTCAATAGTTCCAGTAAGTTACCGACAAAACTTGACACCTGAAGAAGGCCGGAGGGTACATCGGCCGAAACGTTGTGGAAATGACAACCAAGATGAGGATCTCAGTCCGAACAATAGTATCAGTAATTCTAGTGCCGTTCAAATAGCTGACTATAAACAGTGGATTTATATTGTCCATCATATTTGGAGGTACAGGGTGGACTTAGCGAGCAGAATTCAAACTCCAGCTGAAACAGGTTGTGTTCATTTCCCCACTAATGTCCTTGGGAAAGGCATGAGTCCAGCTCTCACTATATGGGTAAAATAGTGTAGGGTGTAGTGAGTGATGCCATTTCGGGTGCTTTTCGTCACAAATCGCAAACCAGGGCTGAGTAAATTACGTGGAGCCCAAGCAGGGATGGCTGAAACCATAGCCAGTGTAAGAGCACAAAGAGAGATTATATTATTTATATTTTCCATTGTTAATGATTATAAAAGATGGAAAAATCTCAATGAATAAAGGAAGTAACTGAATATTTAATTATCCCAGAAAAACATTCCTGGGCCTTGAGAATATTAAATACTAGCTGGGGGTAGTAACAACACAGGAAAGCAAATGATATTCTATAGAGATAAGGGGGTGCCTTATAGACAAATATGTAGTCCCTAGAGTGCAACCGTTTGCTTGCTACTATATGCAAAACTGATAACTTTAAAATCTTCCCCTAGGTCCAGTGAGTATGTGTACCAAATTTGGTTTGCAAACTGGACATCTTTTTACGCATAAACAGCATAAACTGGAAACGCCCTAATTTATTTCTAACAAATATCATTGGAGGTGCCAGTGGCCAAGCAGTTAGCAGCACAGAAAATGGAATTAGCAAAAATTGCCTTGGGAAAGGCATGAATAGGGATAAATGATGCAATTGACATTGAAAGGAAGTTCTTTATTAAAAAGAATTTACATACAGCAATTATATAAATTAGTGTTTTTGAATTTTTCAAGAAATTTTAAAAAAATTGTAATAGAATTTCATTTTAGTACAATATTTGTTTATAAAAATTTGCAAAAACAAAGTTAAAATAGAAGTATATTCTTAATTGTCTGGAAGCAGCAATTCTGATAGAATCAACATTCCCAGACCGAGTGAATATTCTCAGTACCTTTTTAAAGCAATTGATATGAAATATAGTGAACTCATGTGATTGAATTCATTTTAGATATTTAGAAACCTGGGTGTTAAACCTGCTAGTGTTAAATACATAACATCTCTTGTCTTGCCTAGGGGAACAGAAGATTAGTTAAGAGAAAACCACTTTACTTCAATACAGAGACTGTTTATACTACAGGTAATTTAAGACCAGTTTTGCAAGACCATTTGAAAAAAATAATTACTTACTTTCTACAACCCTGGCGCAAATCTCTGCACCAATTCCGCAGTGTGGCCATCCACCTTCTACAGTCACCAAATGGTTTGTTTTCATCACTGAATTCACAATGGCTTCTTCATCCAAAGGTCGGATTGAACGCAAATTGATGACCTGAAATGGAATTACAAAAAACATAAACATAACCAAGGGAAAAGCAGAAAGGAGATAAGGTTTTCGATTTATCTTTTTGGCGTGAGTCGGTAAAGATCTACATCCGTTAACAAAGTCAAAAAAAATATTTTTTTTGCCAGTAACAATCTTTCTGCCGAGGGTGCAACCCGCCCGCCTCGGGCAGACCCAAAAAACCTTAATGAAAGCACAGAAAAACCATTATTAAAATATCAAAGAAAACCAGTTAACAACCTCCAAGGGAAGTAACATGCTTCGAAGCCTCACTTCCATACAAAGGACAAAGTAACAGGCCCGTTTATCATACAGTTACAGTGTCACTGAACCCTAACAATCTTTTTCAGATCAAATATTTTACAGGGGAGGGGGGGGGGGTTCTATTTCCAATATAACTAATGGTAAACAGAACTGTTACTTTCCGTCCATTGTATGGAAGTGAGGTTTTGGAGTTTTCGGTTACTTCCCTTGTGAGGCTCCTTTGATCGCTTAATGATGATTTTCTTGTGCTTTCATTAAGGTTTTTTAATAGGGGCCCACGCAAGGCTACCCGAGTGTGCAGGGGGGTTCGGACAGATTTTAAAGTCTCCCTCTATTATTTAGAGCAAAGTTTTCTTTAGTCTAGAAAAAAAAAAAATAGATATTGCTGATATTGAAAAACATCTTTAATGTGTAGATTTTTTTTTTTTTTTTTTTACTTGAGATTTCTTGATGGAAAGAAATTACCTAAAACTGGGTTGCCAGAATGGGCTACAAGGGGAGATGATCGGCGCTTTATCTCTGAGACTTACCCAACACAGAATTTGGAATAGGGTCAGATTTGGAAATCGACTGAGTCTGGAGGCAGAGGTTCATTGAACTTCTATCGAGCAAGTCTGGGGGAGGAGGAGTTTCATTGAACCTCTGCCTCTAGACGTGCTCAATTTCCAAATTCGTCACTATTCCAATGTCTGTGTTGGGTAAGTCCATGAACCCCAATTTGGTAACTCTGGCTTAAAGTGGAGCATTTAGCCCAAGACAAGTATTATTTACCTCACATTCCACTCCAAGAGTGGCCAATTCCTGAGCTGCTTCTAAACATGTTCCAACCGTTTTGGAAAAGGACACCAAAGTCACATGATTTCCTACAAAGAAAAGAAGAAAAAGAAGATTTTTAAGAAAACTGCAATGACAATTTTTCTATAATACACATTGTCAAATATAAGATGAATGATTTACAAGGATATTTAGAGGACTGCAACTCATCAAGCCCCATAACTGTCGATATCGAGCTTTGGTAGATGGCCGCTAGTCAGAGAGAGAGAAAGACAGAGAGAGAGAAAGACAGAG
>VCCN01005546.1:613511-623532 GCA_006491835.1 Architeuthis dux
TGATATTTTTTAAGTACAATGCAATTGTAAAATTATTTAAATACAGCCACCATTTTTTGACAGCATGGATAAATTAGTTTAATAATGTTCTTACCATCACGTTTACAATCAAAGCGTAGTTAGTCAAAACTACTTTTAAAAGGTAGCATTCTTTTTTGTCAGAAGACAGTGATGTTGATGATTGGTAACGAAGTGTATAGACTTCTGATGATTGATTCCACCCTTCAGGTAAAAGTTCAGACACAACGCCAGATTCCTCTTTAGCCTTTAAAATAAAAAAAAGAAATTCTTTCAACATTCATCTTATAATCAGGCAAAAAAAGAATTTAATCAAAGATTTTTGTTTTCAATTAAATGCTGATAAGTTTTTTTTAACCTCTTTCTCAGATTAGACCAGCCGTTCTCAAAACTTTTAGACTGGAGGAACCCTTGAAATAACTTTCATATCTCAAGGAACCCCTGCATGATAATAGTATATGTACATTTAACAACACATCATTTGAAATCTACTTATCTGCTATCATTTGATTTAACACACAAACAATGAGAGTGGATACTTTGTTAAGCATAAACAAATATTTATTACACTTTTACTCTATTTGCTTTGTGCACACATCATTTGCAAGTTTCATAATTACACGCACAGTACAAACTTTTGACTTCAATGCACTTTTCACCCATTTGAGACTCCTCCGATATATATATTCCGAGGTTTCAATGACTGTTGGGATATATATGTCCTGTAGATCTCTTAATAGAAACGCTAAATTCATCATTGAAAAAATGGAAAAATACATACAGAACAAAAACACCACAATATTAGAAACCCATGAAGACAGATGGATGTCACACTTACAGACCCTAGCACCAAAAGGACTAAACAGTAAATTAAACCACCGAACAACATTTAAAACACACAGACAAAAACTAACTTGTCTCTACAATTCGAATAGTAACTGAACTACCAACGACTCCACACATCCCAAGGATGTTTTTTCATATATAGACTCGATTGCTATGTGTTGGAAAAATAATGGTAATAATTATTTGCTATTATTTGATTTAACACACAAACAATGAGAGTGGATACTTTGTTAAGCATAAACAAATATTTACTACACTTTTACTCTATTTGCTTCTTTGTGCACACATCATTTGCAAGTTTCATAATTACACGCACAGTACAAACTTTTGATTTTAAAGCACTTTTCACTCCCGGGACATATATATCCCAAAGGTTTCTATATGTCCTGTAGATCTCTTTTAGAAAATCTACTGGGATATTTTAATTCAGGCATTAAGCACCTTAATAGGTTAGTCATCAGATGGTTAACAATTTATATTTATTAAATAAAAATCCATTGTTGTTGTTTTACCTAAGTATCATCATCTTTAATTTTCTGGTGCAGGGGTCGGTAAACTACAGCCCGAGGACCAAATTTGGCTTTCGGTCTCATTTTATCTGGCCCACTGACTTCATTGAAAATGAGATGTTGCATACAACAATTCTTTGTTTTCCTTATATATCTTTGGTTAGGGAACAATAACATTCAGTACCGAAAAATAGAGCAAAAATCTCATTTTTGAAGTGGTTTCAATTGAATCAATATTTTATAGCTAAAAATATTTTAACACTACGCAAACTGTTTCCATAGCCTTGTATGATCATTGGTTTATTTTATATTCTCCTTGGCCTGCAAGACATAAAGACATTTCTAATCCAGACCGCTAGCAAAAAAGTTTGTATATTTCAGACTGACATTGTTCTTCAAATAATTGATAATTTCTACACTTAACAACCACAAACTCTATTGCTTTTATTGGAATCAAAGTAAAGAAAGACGGTTAGAAGCAGAAGTGGAATTGGATGGAATGATAAAAAGGTTCAATCTGTGATGAATCCAGAATGGAAAGAAAATCCCAGATGATTTCAATTAGTCTTAGAAAACAGAATATCGATGGTAGGACGGCAAGTTCCAGTTCTGTTGCTGGAAGGAAGCACGTATATTCGAGAAAAAACTGTGGAAATTGTTTTATTTTCAATATTTAGAGTTCACAGATTTGCTTAGTTATTATTTTTGTTCATCTCAAGTTTTAAAAAAAGGTTCCATGGATTACCACTTTAATTTAATTTGCATTTCGTATCACAATTTCATAAGACACTGACTCGTAAAAGGCATAACCAAAATAATTTGTAACCCCCTAAATAGCAATTTATCCAATTTAAAATTTTTTAAAAAGTTTAAAAAAAAAAGGGACAGTAAGGGACATGTATGTGTGTGGGTTAGGTAGGAGTGGTGAACACAAAACCTTACTTGTAAAACTACAGAGAAAGGCAATGCAAGACTAATTTTATCGCCCTAAAAGAATCAGTGGTCAAAATAGCCTATCCAGTTTCAGTTAGTATTTAACGATTGTTAAAAACCAAAGTTGACATTCAAATTGAATAGACAAAACTACAGAAAGGAAGCAACATTTTCAAAAACGTATTTTATAAAACTGGAAGCGTTCTAAAAGGTCGTCATTATTATTATTATTATTATTATTATTATACACAATAAACGTAGATTAGTGTTATTTTAAAGTCAATGTTTGCTTTTATCGGCAAGACATCAAACAATATGTCACTGTCAGCTAATTAAACACCGCAGTTATAATACCAAAGTATATTGCACGAAACAGATAATTTGCAGTGGAAACAAAATTAAAAATAGTTTTTGACAAGTCGTACGACGAAACAGTCACTTCTAGGTCGGTCTAAAAGTAAAACATAAGTAAAAATAAACTATACCGAGAAACAAATCTGGGGGCAAAATAAATGATCTTTTTTTATGTTGTTTAATGTTTACAATATGCTGTGCTTTTCGTAGTTTAAGTTTACTTAGTCACACTTTCTTTAGGTATTCATTAATTTTCCTTCGAACTCGTTCTATCGTAGTAAATTCATCCTGAACGATTTTAATCTCAGCTTAAAAGAGAAAAAAAAATTTAAAATTAAAATTTCTTTTTATAAAAATGAAAAATATTTGTAGGTCAGTAATACGATCGGTTTTTAGAGGAATAGTTGTGTAGCAGCGATATTATTATTTTTTTTTATTATATGAAGCATTGTCGTCAATCCTTATTAAATTTTGACAGGTATTTTCTTTCATCATACTTAAAAATAGTTAACTTAAGATGAAAGGAAACTAATAAAACATTATTGCGTAGTTAAAACAAATGCGTCGTTTCGTGTTGTTCGACACATACAAATGATTCAAATAACTTAACTTTAATCGCTACAAAATAACTTCGACCACACATATGTAATATATGTGTGTGTATTGTGCATTTATCTTTCTCTGTATGTGTGTATGTGTCACGTCAATCATGTTTTTATGCATTTGTTAAGGTAAACACGAGACCTTTTAGCAGAGGTAACAACGACTCAACATATTTTACAGCAACAATAATCATGTCTAACCTCTTCTCCGGTTCCAATGCACTTGAAGTCATTAGCAATGAAATTCCAGTGGAGAAGACAGATAGCGGCGTCATGGTTGGATTTAAATTGGTCCTTGGCACTGCAAAACAACAATTCTAAGCCAGGAGTCCCCTCCATGTTTGTAGGGAGAGAACAATTGTTTCTCCGAAATAAGAAGAGTTACCTATTTCCGGTGACACAATCTAGTTTTACACCGCCAGGTTATTTAGTTTTTAAAAAAAAAAACGGTGATAAAGTTCTATTCGTTACTTCAATAGCACTTATTTAGTTGGGCCATCCTTAGTTTTGTAAACGCATAGATTTTAACCATTGTCGAAATCGACTACGGATTCACAGAAAGGCAAATTTTGTTCTGTTACACCGGATGGTGTCTGCTATACAATATGCTTTTGAATTAACTTCTGTTTTTCTTTCATTAATCTTCCACACACCCGCTCACTCGATGTTAAAAACGGTGCACAACCTTTGTGCGTCGCTTTTAACATCAAGTAAGCGAGTGTGTGGGACTTTACAATCGTTATTTAATACAATTATTCATTTGTACGGTTTGAGTTACGTCCCTTTATTTATGCATTTTTGTGCATCCGTAGCCGATCTCGACCAATGGTTAACATTTTTGCGTTCACAAAACGAAGGATTACGGTTTAGTTGCTATAACAGAAGTATTTAGGAGTAATGCTTTATGAGCTTATATCGTCCCCACCCCTTAGAAAATTATCCCAACATTTAATCACAGGGGGGAAAACTTTGGCTTATTTATACGTAATTGCGTCCCTTGGATTCTCTACCTTCAATGGTTTCGTAAATAGTTATTTCCCTTGACAGATCTTAAATTTTATAAGCACCCGAGAAAACCCACAGATTAGGAAAATAATTTGATTTGTGACATCATATCTTTAGATCTAAAGCTGGATAAAGATCTGCAATTTGTAACTAACGTGGGCGTTAATCGAAAAAAGCGAATTAGCATACACTATCTATCTATCTATCTATCTCATTTACATGATTTTACTTGTACCATGAAGGTAAAAAACAAGGCTCCAAACCAAATTATTAATAAAAAATGAACATTTAATTTCATTAATTTTACCAGAATTAATCGGCTATTGTAGATTTTTATCGGCTAAATTGGAAAAATAAATCAGTCGGATATAGCCGAAATTGGCTAGTTTGACAACCCTGGAAGAAATTTGCCGACAGAAAGAGCATTTGGGGTGGGGGTGCGGTACCCCATGAACCCCCCATTTGATACGCCCCTGGATTCAGGAATCTTCAATCTCACCACTGTTGTAATATTTCTTCTTTGAGGGTTTGTTTCTACAGTGCATGGTTTTTCTCGACATTCGATGCAGATATTCATTTAAAATGTATTGAGAGCCGGAACGCAATAACTTATTAGCCCCTAGTTTTTTGTATTATTAATCGAAAAAAATACGCAGTATATGCTATTTTCTTGCTGTTGAAACAATTTGAATATTTATATTATTGCAATACGTTTTAGAATCTTTGTAGAAAATGTCTAGTGGTACCTATTTTACAGTAAGCTCATGAATCTATAACGTATTCAAAACATAAAAAACGTGTTATTTAATTATTTCACATTTTAAACAAATGAAAACAAAACGAAGCAATTATGAAAAATGTATGAAGCAACTACAACAGCCTCTTTCGTCTAAGCTTTATTCTCGCAAAGTTATCTATTACTTAATTATAATTCATCTCAATAGCCAACTCTCTTCCAATGAAAAGCAAAGCTAACCCTGACAATCTATCCTTGCCCATTGTAGAACGAAGGTACGACTTCATGTGCTTGAGCCGGCTAAAGGATCGTTCTGCAACTGCGCTAGTTATTGGTAAGGTCAGAAAAATGTGGTACAATGTGGTCAGGTTAGGATAAACGGAACATATATTGGTGATCATGAATTATGCATTACAAGTACATTGTTGATGGTCAGTTTCTCGACACTTGAATTTGCCATACTGCTAGTGCACATTATCTCATTGTACATGTCTTTGAATGAAAGAAGCTCTTGTATTATTTCAGTTTGACTTTGGATGACGTCTGAGTACGTGCTTGCTAAAAGTTCTAATTTGTTCACATTATCTGCGCTGTAAAAATGCTTTGGATCTAAAGCACTTGGATCTAAAGCACTAAATTTGGAAGCCACATTTTAAAAACGCTCAAATCTTGTACCTGTGCTATTTATAATAGAATCTAAGGACACTAAGAAGGATTCAAATATGAATTTCGAAGAAAATTAGTTAATTTAATGATTATTCGATAAGATTTGGGAAAAATATTAGTAACTTTTTATCGGAAATATAGTGAAAAAATACATTCATTTACAGTGGGTGTATGCTTGCCTGTCACAGTTCAAAGGACAAGTGGTGAATGAATAACTACCGAAAATGTTATTGAAATCCGATGATTAGTTAATTTTTGGTAGAATTCTAAATCTGTGCGTGTTTTCGATTTAAAATCTTCAAATGCAAATTATTACGTTACACCGTTTTTCACAGTGTAAACAACTTTTCACACACCAATATCTCTGGGTTTATAGTGTAGAAACAAATAAACCGAAATTCTTTACAGTCTTACTAATGGCACAAAGATTATTACGAAATAATTGGATATCGTTGGATTTAGTATCCTAAACACAACGATACCCCAAATGTGGCCCATTTCGCATTATGGAAGCGCATACAGACTATTTACTTTGATTGTACGTAATTCGTATTGATCTTTTAGTTGAATCTTGGAGTTTAAACATTTATACTCTTTGAATACGTTTGTATCCTATGGCGGGAGGGGTGTTGAAACAATTTTTTCAAATAAGCTTTTTTTATAGATAAATAAATAAAAGAAATATTGATTTTAAATGGTAATTTTTCTGGTTCGATACCAGCAAAATATCTGAAAGAACTTACAAAATATTTTAAAGCAATAAGTAAGGTAAACTGATTTCATGATGCGGGAGTCAAAGCAAGATCGATGTATGTATATATTTTTTTTATCGGTGTTCAAAGTTTACCTTCCCTACCAGGTACCAGCTATTGTGAGCGCCCACACTTCACATCAGGGAATTTTCTTATTTTGGATGTTTTTATTGTTTAATTCATTTTCCCATTTCCCCATCTTCCCAATTTAATTGGAAAGTCCTACTATCTCAGACACGTGACAGGCGTCCCCTAGAACTTGGCGCCCTGGGCGACTGCCTGCGTTGCCTGGTTTTTAAGCCAAAGGAATAATCATTTTTAGATTTAAAATAGATGAAATACAAGTTGTCAAAAGGACGGTTGCATTCTTTTTGTATGTCCATAAGCGTATTGATATACGTATATTTCTCTCAGTCTGCTTGACTGTGTCCGTCTCATTAATTAGGCAGTTTATGTTTTACTTGCATTAAATTCTCAATTCAAATTTTTCTTACAGAGTTCATAAATTATAATCATTAAAAAAGGAAAACCTTAAACTCTGCTAAACGTAAAAAATGGCGGGATTATTTACGTATGGATCGGCACTTCTGTCTAGGATCAGAGTGTGATATCTGTGCGCTCTGCATATGATGAAAGTATCACTCCCTGGCCATCTGCCTCGGATAGGAGTATAATCAATATTCTCTCGAATCTTTTTAAGTCAGTATGCGCATAAATCTTATGTTATGCAATCTTTTTACTGCGACAAAAGTATGTGCGCACTTTTGAATTCTACATTGGCAGTATTTCAGGCCAAAGGAATATTTGCGCCCCTTCACACATGCGCCAGGGTGAGACTGCCCCTCTTCGCCACTGCATCCACGAATCAGATTCTAATACACTAGGGATAAACCAAAAACATCAGAAACACAATCAGAAACGACTACACCACAAAAATACTCTCTTATACAGACATCTTGAAACAGACAACGATAAAGACTACCACCACCACCACCACCACCAACAACAACAACAACAACATCAACACAACACAATATTCTCACAATAACACTACTGCCAAAACAGGTAAGAATAAGCACTTGACAAATGAAAAGAGACCTATGCAACACAAAAATATTTCCCCCCCACCGCCCAACAAAAAAAAACGAAAAAAAAACGAGGTAAGCCCCTTACCAAACAGCTTGGTAGGGCGTGTAAATAATCTCTTATCCGCAATAACACAATCTTTACATCACTTAAATCACAGCTTCGAAAAATTATCAAGATTAGAGAGGACCCCGATGGAAAAATAATCAAGCTTTGCAAAAAAAACAAATCATTAGAGACACCTTTAAACTACTGAGTAAAGGCCTTAAATTCTACTCCCGCCCTCCACATTTTAACAAAACTAATTTAGAACACGACCGTAAAGCATTTTTCAGAAAAGTTAAATTAAGAGCCCAATTTGGGATCTCGAACACACACCCAATATTATAGATTCACTCAAAGAGCCTAACTCTGCATTCAGCCCCCAAAATATAGACGCTACTATTCTAACTTTCGAAATAGCTATTAAAGAAGACATAAATAAACACAGTACACAACTCCGACCACGAGATAACTTACCCTTTGAACAACGTACATGCCTCAAAATACTCAACAATAGAAATGACCTCATTATTACTCAAACTGACAAAGGGGGTGCGATAATAATTTTGGGTATTGATAAATACCTTAGGAAAGCTTAGCAACACAGAGTTTTACAAAGAACTCCCGTGTGATCCCTTGAAAGAGTATACAAAACTATCATTACCTCTCTAGAAGGTATGCACCGGGGCAATCTGATAGACAAAACCCCTCCGTGACTCTTTAAACGTTAAATCCACACGCTTCTACCTCCTACCCAAAGTACACAAGACGAAAAACCCAGGTAGACCTGTAAACAAACTGCCACACCACTAAGTTATCTAAATTTGTAGACCACTACATACAACACCTAGTAAAGGAAGTTAACTCCTATATAAGAGACATAACTGATCTCCTCAACAAAATTAAAAATATTAACACGATAGCGACCTCAGTTACTATGGACGTTAAATCCCTATACTCCAATATCAGCCACGAGGAATGGATAGCAGCTTTAAAAGAATGCCTAGACAATAGAATAGTAAAGGAACCAACAACAGAAATAAGGAACCAAAAACAGAAATAATCACAACCCTAATGCAACAGATATTAACACTTAACAGCTTTAACTTCAATGGAAGACATTTTCTCCAAATCAAGAGCTGCACCATGGGGACTGTCGCAGCACCATCATATGCTAATATCTTCATGGGTAAATTCGAGGAAACTTATATCTATCCAGAAATTAATAATGACTGTCTATTCTATGCTAGATACATCGACGACATATTCATAATATACACAGGGGGAACAACAAAATTTAATACATTCCTTACACACCTCAACTCTCAACATATTTCCATTTAATTCGACCATGAAATTACTACCCAATCTATAGCATTTCTAGACACCCTCATTTACGTAGACGAAAATAGAAAACTACAAACCACATTATACACCAAACCCACTGACACACACAACTATCCCCATTTTAAATCCGTACATCATAAACACCTAAAAGAAAATCCCCTTTATTACAGACACTCATACTTAGAAGGATATGCTCAGACAATAATGAACTTAGTAAAAATAGTGATCTACTTATAAAACATTCTACATCACGAGGCTACCAACACAATTTGTTGAAGGACCAAACTAATAGAGCGATTACAGTCCCCACAGAGGACACCCTAAAACTAGCAAACAAAGACAGATCGAACCGCTCATAACGACATTTACACCCTCCTCCCATTAACTCGAATCATGATGCACTACTGGGACATCCTAAAACTTAAACCGGAACTAAGTCAGCTGTTCCAAGAACAAGGTCTGCTCTTGTACCGTCGTCCCCAAAACATCAAAGATATGATAGGTAGCAATGTCATAATCAATAACAGAGTCATTCAAAAAACACTTACTATAAAATCCGTGTCTGTAATTGTTAAGTCTAATATCGAATAAAATTAATGTTAGACTTAACAATTACAGACACAGAATAAAAAATTAAACCACAATCAACTACTTTCCGTAGAACAACACTTCAAACTAGCAGGCCACGATCTTAATAGAGACGCTAAATTCATCATCATTGAAAAAATAGAAAAATACATACACAACAAAAACATCACAATATTAGAAACACATGAAGACAGATGGATATCACGCTTACAGACTCTAGCACCAAAAGGACTAAACAGTAAATTAAACCATCGAACAACATTTAAAACACACGGACAAAAACTAACTCGTCTCTACAATTCGAATAATAACAATTGAACTACCAAAGACTCCACACATCCCATTTAAACACACAGACACAGGATGTTTTTTCATATATAGAGTCAATTACAATGTGTTGGAAAAAGTAATAATAATAGATAATCACCTTTCAAAAATACCGTTCACTACTGATCTACCAAATATCTATGTCTCACCAAATTACAAGAACGTCGGTATTTTTTGTGACTTCTATTTCCAATCTGTACCTCTATTCTC
>VCCN01005546.1:1099248-1110894 GCA_006491835.1 Architeuthis dux
GTTTATGCATTATATTTTTTTCTCGTTGTTAGATTTTGAGAAATATATATATGAAATAGATGGAAAGAGAAACAGAAAAGAGAGCGAGAGATAAGTAGATTGGTATCGATCGATAGACAAATATGAACAGCATGCGATAGATATCAACAGTCTAACTTAGGGTAGGTATGAACGGCTTGAAATCGATATGAACAGACTGACATAATTTGTTGGGGAGATTTGGAGAACCCAATGTAGGTACCCAGATAGATTATTAGTGTGGCGGATAAACAGAACTGCAGCCCGTTCCATTAAATAATTCAGACCCCACTGCCAACTGAAAATCGTCACCCATTTTCTTCGTAGATCGATAGCAGCCTCCCCATCGATATCAATTACCGTCACACGAGTTCTTCTCATTATCAATTTAAAATGCGTTAATCATGCATGACCGGGCCGAATTCTCCTATCGGCCGAGACGGTCCGGGTTGCTGTTAATTCGGTTAATATCAACGCCCTGAACAAGTATCACGTGTTATTATTGGCATCTAACTACAATTGAAGAAATCTCTGTGTGCGTGTATGTACTGCAAGTACTCGACAACTGGTCGTTGTACGAAGTTGACATTCGCCAGATATATTAGTCAGCGCACAGGGCAGTGCAGTGTCGAGTTTGAAGTTGTTTGGATCAGTGGTTCTCGAGAAATCTAATGCACCCAAATTACTCGCCAACTGGCCATTGTACGAAGTCGACATTCAGCAGATATATTAGTCAGCGCACAGGGCAGTGCAGTGTCGAGTTTGATGTTTTTCTGATCAGCGATTCTGGAGGAATCAAATAAAAATAAATAGAATTTATAGATTATAGATCTTTCTTCTTAGTTTCTATAAATAATCTCCTTCGATTTCCGCTCTTTTAGAATTAACTAAATTTAGATATAAAATATTTAAATTGGCAACACTGAAGACAAGTAACCGAATACTTCGAAGCCGGAGTTTCGACCGACGGGATTAAAGTTATTTTACATGACAATTATGGCACTGCCCTAGTTGATAATAATGTTATTTTCTGCTAGATATATTGATAGTGTGAAGTAGACGGCGTGATAATTTTCTTATTAATAATAACACAGCATTGATAATGTCGGAGTCAGGGTGATCTCGTAATTTAGTGTCTCAAATCATCACGGTTTTTGTGTGGACACTCGATCAATTACAACAAAATACTACCTGAACAGATATCAAATCTAATGAAAACAAAGTGTAAAAAAATCCGAAAGTGAAATAAAAGTAAACATTTCACCAGCTATTTTAACCATAGGTGTATTTATTTTACCAATATAGACGAGAGCACACTATTTCTTTTAGTTTTGAAAGCTGGTATGTTTTCTTTCGAGATTGTACGAATAGAAATACAAATGGCAGTAAAAAAATGTTGATACTGTTGAAAGAATGACTTTGGAAAGTTTTTTTTTTTATATAAGATTTGATATCTGCTCCTTAGTTAGTATTTGGTTGTAACTGGCCGAGTGTCTTCAAAAACCGTGATGATTTGGGACGCTAAATCACGAGATAGCCGGAGTTGGTACTTGTTCGTGATACGCCTTCTATCGATTGGGAAGGCGGTTTGTTGGATAGTGGAAATGGTGGCTGAGGCGACAGTAAAGATTGTATTATTGGTAATGACGGTGTTAATGTCGGTTGGCATTTTTAAATGTGAAAGGTTAAGTAATATTTAAGGTGAATAAAGCTGTAAGTTCAATCTGTTGGGCAGACACAGGCATTAGAACAGTGGTTCTCAGGGTCCCGGGTCATATTCCTCCCCTTACGATCCCAGGTTTCCTCAATTCCCTCCCCATTTTATATTGTCATCTAGTAATCTTTCCCCCATTATACGTCCATCCCCTCCCAGGAGAAGGACAACTCCGATTCCCAAACCAGGGGGTGGAGCCCCCTTAAGGCGTGTTGACACCAAATTTGACGTCCTTCCGGCAGCTCCTGCAGCCAAGCTGATGCCAAACGTATCGCTTTCTTCTTTACTCTGGACTACATCAGCGAGGCCTAGAGGGGGATTTTGACGACGGGGCATCCCAGGATCTCCATACACTTCGCCCAGGCATGCGCCCTGGAGGGGCACACTCCAGTGTCGTTCCATTATCTATAGAGACAAACGAGGGCCATTGAAAGTTATTGAAAGCTTTAGAAGTGAACTAATGTATTAACTGTTGGGACAGGAAGATTATGACGAGCCAATTATTTTAGTGTGCATAACCCGTCTTTCGTGAAAATCAGCATTCGAAATCCTTGTTTTTATCTGGGCTCGAACACCAACTACAAGCAATTACGTACCCTTACGTGGACGCAAATAGACTTAGTTCGAATTCCTGTATTTTTATAACAGAAAAAATGTATCACTCTCTCCTTCTCTCTCTCTCTTTCTCTTGGTATGTGTGTATACCATTGGGGGGGGGGGTCTCGCCGTGAAGTATAAGTGAAAAAAGCTAATGTCCCAGATTATTTCTTCCTTCTTGCCTCCTATTCTTTCTTATCTTTATCTTCTTCTACCCACTCCTCCTTTCTTTACTTTCTCCTCTTCTTCCACCCTCTTCTTTCTTACCTTCCTTTTATTCTACCCACTTTTTCTTTCTTACATTTCTCTTATCCATCTTAACCTTCTCTTCTTCTACCCTCTTCATTTTTCTTACTTTTCCTTCATCTTGTACCTTCTCATTTCCCCCCGTCTCCCATCTTCTTTTTCTTACCTTTCTCCTTTTTTTCCTCTTCTCATCTTATCCCTTATTTTCCTTTCTCTTCCTTTTTAGGTCTTTGACATTCCCTGTTTCACTTTTCTCGTTTTTTCTCTCTCTTATTTCTCTCCCTTTTTTAAAAATCTTTCTTCTTTTTATAAACTTTCTTTCGTTTCTTTCTTAAAATGTCACCTTTTATACCAATCCTTTTTTTATACTCAACCAGCGAACGGATTCACTTCTTATCTTTCTTTGTAGATTTAATCTACTACGTCCCTACCTAACCCTCTTCTTTCTTTTTATTAGCACACCAATGTAACAGAAACGAAATTCCATCGCCTTTTCAATGTTTTGTGATTACCCTTGGCCTATCCCAACCCGCTTGCTCTCAAGATTTGTGACCTGAGAATTAAAAACAAACAAACGAACGGACGAACGAACAAACAAACAAACAAAACAGTAGACCCAAAACATCACCATTCAGAGTTCTTTAAATAACTCAATAGATTCGAGTATCTTTTTTTTACATTCCGCTTTACTCAGGGTTACCATATGGTATCGAAAAGAAGGACATGTTCCCCTTTTTCACTTGGAATATGAAGTCCTACTTTCTCCTTAAAATGTCCTCCTTTTTTGGTTTACAATATTTTACACATACAAATCTGATAAGAGGTTCTTACGTTTTTTTTAAAGATCACAGGCTGCATGGACAATGGAGGGTATTTAAAAAAAATATTGCCCTAATATCGATTGCTTGTCAGAACCACTTAAAATATGAGAATTTTATTTTTGTATTTCTACTTTCTACTTACCGGGTAGAGGCGCCAAAACATTAAAACCGTCTGTAAGCCGAAATGGAGAAGAAGCAGTTACCATTTTATATGGACAAATGTTGAGCGTTCCCAGACCAAAAATGAGCATTACGGTATGTTAGGCTTAGGGTGGTGGGAGGTACAGGAGGGAGAGGAAGAGGATACGCTACAAAACAAATGCAGAGCGCTATTTTTCGTTTTTAGCATTGTCCGTAATAAAGAAAAAGAGTCGTAAATAAACATTTGAAAAGCAGGCAATGTACGCAAATATTCATGAGCATATCTATCTGTTTATGAATGATAGAACAGACGAGAATAGCTTAATAGAATGGTAGATATGAACAGCCTGGAATAGGTAAATACATGTGTAGTGACAGCAATAGATAGATAGCAGAGGCGGGGCGTGCGGCCCAAAGGACCCCCCCCAATTGCGGAGGGGCGCTGGAGCTCTGGAAGCGCAATCGAACTTACCATTTAAACCTTTTACTTTTGTGAGGGGTACAAGTTTAACAATTTGCAGGCGGGGTGGGAGAGGGCAGTCGGGCATACCGCCGACACTGTAGATAGATAGATAGATAGCCTGAAGAACAATTAGGAAGGATTTCCTCATTGTACCTGTATAGATACGCTGCTAACGGTATACCTAAGGGTAGAAATCTTACGTATACACATGTTTTTCGAATTCATCAGATTTTCAAATTTTGGGGCCTTCCAAAGCGTTCCTTGTCTTTAAAAATCTCCTTTCCAACTTCATGAAGAGTAAATAGGGTTGAATGAGTATTTTATATTCAGCCATGATTTTCATCAAATTTAAGTAAAATTGTAACTTTTCCGCAAACAATTCTCAAAGAATATGCACGCCCAAGCAATAAAAAACTGAGTAAAACAAATGAGACACTTCTAAGATTTTCCTGGCAGTGTGAAAAATATTGGCAATACAAACTTTTGCATCAACCTGTAGTATCTGAATAAACTCATGGGAGTTGCCTGAAACGACCACCCCCAGCACTTGACCAAAACTTCCGCTCACAGACACTCGAATGCAAGTTCAATTCCAGCTCATTTTACTTTCTCATCTTTTTTCCCTCACAAATGGGTTCAACCGATCTTCTTTGGCGAATATCTTTATGTTTCATCCTCTATCCTTTTGCGAACGCTTGCCCTGCTCTCTCCCTCACTCCGCTCTCTTCGCGGTCTAAGCATTGCAATTCAATTCTCAGAACCTCTTCTCTACCTAAACCCCTTTCAAGGTGAAATGTTTATTTTTAAAGTGTGACAGACAGAAGGACACGTTGCTTATTATAATGCAGAATTGCAATTTCTTGAATTCTCTTTTTGCACCTAAAAATCAATGTATTCTTTCTCCCACCACGCGATCAATCTTTGAAATTGTTGTTGCATCATTAGATTGATCGTTAAATCAATTTCAATCTTCCTCCTTGTTTTCTTTCTATTTGAAATTCCTTTGAATTTTTGTTTTGCTGTTTTATATTTTCACATTATTCTCTTACCGGTTCGCAATGTTTTTTTTTAAAGGTCTGTCTTCAACCTATATTACGATAAGCAATGTGTCCGCACACTTCCGTCTGTCACACTTAAAGAAATAAATGGTACGTTGGAATGGGTTGAGGTAAAGGGCAGGTTCTGAGAATGGAATCGCAGCACAAAGACTGCGAAGAAGGCGGGGGAGAGGCAGAGAGAAGCAGGGTATGGCTACGGCAAAACAAAAAAAAGTGGTGAAACATTATGGTTCTTTGGATGATTGAACTCCTTCTTGTTATTTCCTTTCATTTCATTTCATTATTATTCATAATGTTCTCCGCGATTCGTTTTAATAGCCTTTTTGGTTGTTCGTTCATTCGTTCGTTCCTTCATTCTGATCTTTCCGCTGTGGAGCAACGGTTAGCAGGCCAGAAATTATGTTTAAAGGGGGGGGGGTAGCCCTTATAGCGCATGGCCCGGGTGTTTCTGTGTCTTTGTCTTGTCGGGTTTAGATTTGTTGAGAAGTGGAAGCCACATACCCCCCCACCCCCTTTAAACATAATTTCTGTTTAACCCATCACACTCGGATTTTACACCTGAAGAAGGCCGAAGAATGGATCGGCCGAAACGTCGCGTTTACAACACAGATAACAAGAAGGAGTTCAATCGTCCGAAGAACCATTTAAATATGTATGACCCTTCTCAAGACTATAGAAAATATAAAGATATTCGTTAAACGAGAACGGCTGAAGTCGGTCGTCGAGAAAAGAAATGCGAGAAAGTAAAATGAGTTTCGAGTGTCTGTGAACGGAAGATTTGGTTAAGTTTCAGGGAGAGTGGCTTCAGGCAACTCCCATGAGTTTTATCAGATACTACAGTGCTTTAGATATCCACTCCTAGGTATACCATTAGCAAAGCAACGGGTATTTACGAGTTTTTCATAACTTCCGACACTTACTTTACCCCCTTTTTAAACTCTTAAAATCTTGCTATTATTTTCTTTCATCATCATAAAGTTCTCCGCGATTTGTTTTAATAGCCTTTTTGGTTGGTTGGTTGTTCGTTCATTCGTTCGTTCCTTCATTCTGGTCTTTTCGCTGTGGAGCAACGGTTAGCAGGTTAGTCTCGCTGGCCAATGTTACTGTAGCGAGTACGACCTTTACTGGGTGCCCCACGCTTGTAGGCTTGTGCCAGACCAAGCTTTTCGGTGCCTACCGTGCAACATGTTTAGCAAGCTTGTGTTGCAGACTACTTTGCTAAGTAAGTGAATTTGATCCTCACTGAGTAACCCACTGTTTTGGTCTTGTACGAGACAAAGCTAAACATAGTAAATAACCCTCAAGTTTGTTACTATTTAATATCCCACTCCCCGCTTCCTTCCTTCATTTCGGAAGTGTCACCGTAGTCTCACAAGCAATGTTCCCTCTAATTTTAGTAGTCATTGTGCGCAAGACTCTTATGTTGTGCAAATTTGTTTCTTGTGACAAAAGTATGAATTTGATATAGAGAATCAATATCTTTTCAATAAAAAACTCAGTAACCTAGCTACAGAATTTGAAATCTTTTGTGCGCACATTAATTGCCTTTGTGTACTGGTTGCAAAACATGTGTGCGTGCGCACAACAAAACTATTCTACTGTAGTGAGTTCAATTTTCACTTGGTGCCTAACAACGTTAGCTTGGTGCCCTACCAAGGCAGGACTCAGTAAATACCATAGGAGTGTCTCGCCGTGGAGTAGAGATTAGAAAGCCAGTATCATACACCATTACTACTGTAGTGAGTTCACTAATAAACTGAGTCTTAACTGTGTGCCTTACATTTGTGGCCTTATGGCTTGGTAAATATCAATAAATAGTAAGTGTTTATTATTATTGGATGAAGTATTCTAACACATTATTTTTATCAAATCTGACTAGTTTTTACCTTCATTCTAAAAGAAAAAAAGCACCTAGGCGTAAATTAGTTTCCCTCTGGCAATGAGGGTGTGAGTTCGATTCTCACCGAAGGCTTACTCTTTATTTCCGATCGCGCTGTTATTCGTTGTTATAGAAACAGTGGCCCGAATTATAAACAATTAAAATTAGGATGAAGGTAAAAACTAGTCAAATTTGATAAAAAATAAAGTAGTAAGTTAATTTACATTAAAGAAACTTCTTCGTAGAGCAGTGCTTAGTAAACCATTAATATTAGTGAGAGCTCGATTCTCACTGGGTGCCCCACACTCATTTCTCCATGTCGTGTAAGCTAAACTTAGTCTATAACTGTCCGTTACTCTCATTTTGTTTATTTCCTCCTTTATTTCATGTTCTACTTTATTCCCAATCCCTTCTTTCTTTACCCTCTTTCCTTCTTTATCTAAATGCCTCTCTCTTTCTTCATTCATTCATAGGCTAATTTCTTTCTTTTTCTTTCTTTGTCAGACTCCAGTACAAAGTCTGGGGCTGACTTTGTTTTCATACGATAACAAGAACAAGGAGAACAAGAACAGCCCTCACCAACATTAGGGGTGTAAACCGATATGTAAAATCCATATTCCCCTATCGTGATTTGAACTCACGACCAACTGATTGCCAGGAGGAGTCTGTCTTACTGACTGAGCTAAATTGACAAGTCTTAGATATTAACGAAAATGTGTCATACGTGCTTATTTTATTCTAATAAATAAATACAATTATAGAAGAAAAAATCTTTATAATTTTTTATTCAGTCTTCAGTCGGAATAGAAGATGGAGTGGAGTTTGACCCTGCAGCAACAAGTCTTGTGATTCGCTTTTTAATTATTTTCTTTCATGTTTTAACTCCCCTCCTCTTTTCTTTCTCTCTCTCTCTCATTCTTACTCTTTCTTCTTCCTTTAATTTTTTATTTATCTCTCTCTCTCTGTGTCTCTCTTAAGTAGATGGCGCTTGAGTCTAGCTAAAGACCACCGATTTCTAATGCAGTTTTTATAGGCAGCAAGGCCTTCCTTACTGAGAAAACCGGCGTAACACAGTCTTTCTAACCTCATTTCTCTCGCCATTTGGAATTGTGCCTTAATAAGCTAAGCTTAATAAATATCTGAATTAAAAGTAACTATAAATAACTAAATGATTATAGATTTATGAACTTTTCCGTTTCTTTTTAAAGGCGGACAATGCCGGCAAATATTGGTGTCGTCTTGTACTGCCAACTATACAGTTACTCGAACAATATACACATACGTACATACATACACATGATATAGTGAATAGATAGTAACCTGAAGTAGAGGCTTTTGATTTGAAGATGGCAGCTCCTAAAACGTGGGCCAAGTTTTCCTTTGTCTCTGCGACCTTCTAACGATCAACTAGGCCGCCGTTGGTAGGATTCCAAATTTAAAAGTGACCCATCTTCTTGCAAATCTATTTTGATTCTACTTGTGAGGCAAGGTCAGTTTGTTCTTGTCAGTGAAAAGAAATAAAATGGGAGGAAAAATAAGGGGGGGGGTAAAGAAAAAGCATAATGGGAAGACGAAGAAAGAAAGGTGATGGAGGGAAATGAATGGTGGACGAATGAAATAAAGAAAAACATATTGAAGTATTTAAAAGAATGAAAGAAAGAACGAACGAACGAAAGAAAGAAAAATAGAAAGAAAGAAAAATAGAAAGAATGAAAAAAGGAAAGAAAGAAAGAAGGAAATTGGGAAATAAAAAAGAAAGAATGAAAGAAAGAAAGAAAGAAAAAAGGAGTGAGCAAGGGGATTATCTCTGTTTACAGAAAGGAAAAAAACAGATTGATAAAAATAGAGGGAACAGAATAGAAGTTTAAGGAACGAAAATATATATACGTATATATATATTATCGTTATTCTCTATTCTCTAGTATCGTAATTATTTTTTTTGAGTAACCTACTAAGTTAAATTTAAGCCAAAGTTCATTTGCATCTTTTACACTACTCAGACACAATATCAGTACGAATTTTATTAGTGTAACGTCTTAGATTTAAGCTACAGTTTTCTTGCCTTTTCAACACTACCAGGCTGAATTCTTTTTAAACTTCAACTACAGCTTACTAGCCTCTTTTACACTCTTCAGACAAACAATTAAGACGAAATCTTTAGAGTATCCTACCAAGTGAGGGTCTCTATTTCGATTTCTTTGGTTTCGACTCCTGGGGATTGATGGGATTATATAAGGGGTCGATAAATACCTGGGGGTCAAAAGGAGGTCGATAAAACCCGGGGGTCAATAGGAGGTCGATACAACCCGGAGGTCTCTATTGAACTTTTGGGGTCGAAAGCTGACATTCGTATAAAAAAAGTACATAAAATAGAACTTGCTGATACACACTGTTGATTTAAATACAATTAGTTTTTATTGTGTATTTATTTTATATTCTGTTTACTGAAAAATACTTGTTGATACATGAGCTCTTCGGATAGATAACCAGAAGTTGTTGCTTCAGTGTCCAAAACCATACTGGAAAGCCGGGTTTGGTATGCAGTTTCAATCACCGATGCATTTGAAAACTGCACATCTACTTGAGTATTATTTATTTATTCATGGAGGTCGATGAATAATCAAGGAATGGTCTAAAAAGAATGGTCTACTACCAATGCATACTACCGATAGTCACCTATGGAGCTGAAACATGGAACCTAACCAAAAGATTGGCCCTTAAACTGAGAACTATGCATCGTGCGCAGGAGATATATCATAGAAACTATAAGAAAACTCAAATGGCGATGGGCTGGTCATGTTGTAATAATATCAGACAACCACTTGACATCACGACTCACAACGTGGATCCCCAGAGATCACATACGAAATTTTGGCCGGCAAAAAATAAGATGGCGTGACGAACTAGACAAGTTCAGAAAGTATTGGCACCGCGACACCCACGATCGAGAGGTCTGGCGAATCTTGGGGAAGGTCTATGTCCAACGACGGACGTTAAAACCCTGATGAGGAACTGTGAAAAAATACCTTAATATTTTGAGAACATTTTTAATAAACATTATGACAAATCTAAAACGTTTTATTGTTTGTAAATCAATAGCTTACACGGAGGTTTTGGGTATTATTTGTGTCTGTTAAATCATTTAATATTTAACAGATAGATATTAGGTTCGCCAAAAAGTTTGTTCTGTTTTTTTGTCGATAGATGGCGTTAAGAGAGTTTAATTTTAACTTCATTCAAAAAGATCACTTTTGATTGTATTGTGACAGCTGTCCAACGACGGACGTTAAAAGGGTGATGATGATGAAGATGAGCTAAAACTTCTTGTCTCATTACACTACTCAGACGTACTATCAGGATGAATATTTATTTGAGTAAGTTATCTAATATTTAATAACCGTTGTCTCTTTTATACTTGTATACCCTTGACGTAGCCACAATCGGGCCAAGGCTTGTAAGTATAACTTATAGAAACTAAAATGGAATCTACAGTTAAACTTGCTTCTTTTAATCTACTCTGATGCATTATCAGACCCAAAGTTACAGCAACAGCTTACTAGTCTCTTCCACGCGACTTGTACGTAAGTAGAGTTATTCACGAACTCCTTGTATAGACAAATGCTTATCTTAAAATATCAGGCATGAAATCGCATTAGAATTTTTAGCATTAGCAGAAGTCTCTAATAATAAACAAACATTGGTAGCAAAAGGGAGATAATGTCTGACTAGTTCATAACAGGGGACGTCAGGTTGGCCAGTTGGCATAGGTCTACGATTTTAAGGCGGTCCACTCCCCTAGTAGAGGCAAAGGGTGACCCTTTAGTAAAGAAGATTGATATTGTAAAGAGAGTCAAGGGGAACCCTTTAGCACAAAATAATATTTTAAAGAAGATTCATAAAAGATTTAATACAGATAAAATATAAATACATAAATGTATGAAACCAGCTCATGTTCCCGATTTATTAACGTATGGTCAATGTATTCACGAACACATATTTATGCATCAATCAAATCAAAGCATAGGGTCAACCGTGTTCTTTTAAATGAGCTTAAATTCAAATTATCAATTAACGTAAGTTTTATATTATTTGACATCCAAAATATCAAAGAAAGAAAACCCCACAACTTGCATTCAATGACGGCCAATTGAAACAGCTCATACCATAATTAAAAGAGCGATCTTCAAGGATGGATTTAAACCGACAAAGGGAGATGAGTTGTATGTACGGGTTCAAGCAGTGATGGAAAGGCGCCATGTCATTTTACAAAATATTACCAATAATTTGGGGGTTTGTGTTGGCTGCAAATCCAACGACGCATAACGAAATGGACTATTTTCGGTATGTTAATGCATAAGAGACTTTAGTCTTTCATGTAAAATTCAATTAAACTATTTATCTTTTCTGAAAAAAAAAGTAATTTATGTTTTTGTAATGTTCGCGAATACATTGACGACACGTTATATGTATTTCTTCATCAAACTCTAGGAAACTTGGCTTTGACAGCAGATAAAGGCTGTTGATACAAGATAGATTAGTATGTTTTAAATTAATTGTTTCTTTATTAGCTTTGTTGTTTAGTGCTGTCTTTTTTATCTTATACTCTCTGTTCTGTTACTTGTAAGTACATTATGCACACTACATGTACATGTATATCATTATAGCCGTTATAAGTCCACTGCTAGACAAAGGCCTTTCCCATATCCTTC
>VCCN01005546.1:1150864-1161541 GCA_006491835.1 Architeuthis dux
TAACAAGAAGGAGTTCAATCGTCCGATGAACCATTTGAATATATATATATATATATAATAGTATATTATCGAAAAGATAGCTAAATATCATGGCCTTAACCAACAACAACAACAACAACAACAACAATAATACTAACAGTGATGCATAAGCAAAAGAGTAATTATAACAAATTAAAAAAGTAGCCGAAGAAGGAGGAGAAGTAGAATAAAAAGCAGGCAACAAAAAAGGCAGGAGTATAGGACGGAGACTAAAATGAGGCAGACTGCGAGAATATAAAATGACGGTTTTATGAAACAACGTAATCAAAAATTAATGAAAACACAAAGGAATGACATGACAAATCCGGCAATTATTCTCATCTCTCTTTATTTATTTTGTATTTTATTTTTTACTTCTTTCTATTTGGCCTTTTAGGTGATTGTGCTGAGAAGAAGAAGAAGAAGAAGAAGAAGAAGAAGACAAAATGTAGAAGAAGAAGACAAAATGAAGAAGAAGACAAAATGAAGAAGAAGAAGACAAACTGTAGAAGAAGATGACAAAATGAAGAAGAAGACAAAATGAAGAAGAAGAATACAAAACGAAGAAGAAGAAGAAGAAGAAGAAGACAAAATGAAGAAGAAGACAAAATGATGAAGAAAACAAAGGAAGTTTGAGATGGAAAAAGAAGAGAAGTAAAAGTTGGAAGTTATGCGAATAAAGAATGAAACATAAAAATGGAAACAAATACCGCTTGCAAATTAGGTAGTTCTGTCTCCGAATTTTATATCTGTTCCTCTTCATATTTGAACCCTTTAGCGACCAAAATGATGTCGGAGGAAAAGAAAAAGAAAATCAATTATTTCTTGGTCGCTGCCAAAGTTCCAGTTGTCTTTTGTCATTTCAACTGTCATTGTTGAACCCCCCCCCATGTCCCTTTACCCTTTTCTTCTGCCTTCCCCAGATGAACAAAAAAATGTAAACGGAGCGAAGTGTATAGAGAATAAGATGAGCAGGTGTCTTATAGCATTGCAACGAAGTGGGGTTAGGGTGTGTGACACAGATGACTTTGCCTTGGATCGCGCCGAATGAAAGCCCTGCGGGGAAAAAGGACGAAATAGAAGACAGAAAGAAAGACACACACACACACACACACACACACACACACACACACACACACAAACACACACTTGCACACACACACTTGCACGCACACCAAGTATGCAATAATGCGAGAAGATTTCCACAAAGTAGAAACTTAATGGATCTCGCCGGGTTGGATTGTGTTGGCTTAGAATTACACCGGAATCATGACGTTCAGTTTGGAATGACTCGAGATGTGTCACAAAGTATGAGGTTGACCTACTTAGGACGTCATATGGTGTTGGCCAGCAGTATTTCCCCCACTCCCTAGCCACCAGGAAAACCTTTGCAGTGAATGACAGTTTTGACACCAAGTCAGAAAAATAAATAAATATATTGAAATAAAGTGGAAAGAATGGCTGTAACTTGAGACCAGAATCCTTAATGCTAACAAAGATATACCCTAAAACAAAAGCCAAACCCACACCCATAAATTATTATTTGTTTTTATTTTCCCCTTTTCGACTCAATTAAAAGATGCCGATTCAACTAAGCTGAGTCTAGCATATGCTCCCTTCAGTATATTTGTAACAGCCGTACGTCTTGACAGGCGGACAGTGAGACAGAGAGACAGACAGTCGTACAGGCGGACGTATACGTACATGGGGCGCCTTACAGCGGTTTAATTGTTAGCCAGCTGGTCTCGCAGATTATTACTACTGAGTAGTGAGTTCAGTCATCACGGGGTGCCACAGTCTTTTGTCCTTGAAATCAAAATTAAGCTATGGTTAGTAAATAATCAATGATGAGCGAATTAAGTGTAGAAAATGTGTTTCATAATTCTTTCTTCCTACCCTTTTATTAAACTACCTAATTTACTTTTGTGTCCTCTCTTTTCTCACCCTGTTATTAAACTACGTAACTTACTTTCCTGCCCTGTTTCTTCCTACCCTCTTATTAAACTACCCAACCATTCCCTTATGTTATTACTGAAAGCGTAACATTGAACGCAGGAGTGTAATATTATAGATAATAATAATGAGTTTTAATTTAGCCTATTGATGTGAATGTAATTCACATAATATATAAAGACATTTCTAGTAAATAACCGAGTAAATATATAAAAATAACAATCGCGGTGATCTTGTACAAAGATTAATGACACCCCCTCGCTTCAATATCTGATTTAAACAAAACTGTCTGAAGAACAAGGTTAAAAGGGTTAATTGAGGATAGATCGGGAATAAATTTAATCTCTCATACAACAATACAGACTAGCTGAACCCGTGGGAATTCCACGGGTGTTGGCAACTAAGATTATCCATTATCTCCTGCCTCTGATCTTCTCCTACCCTTCGCCAGTATCTTCTCGTTCTCTCCCTTATCCCTTCCTATTTTCGTCGCCCGTCCAAGTGTTATACAAACACGAATTAGTTTCATATGCGAAAGTCTTACTACCCCCTCAGTAAACTACATAACTTTCTTTTCTCCTCTCTCTGTCTTCCTATCCTCCTGTTGAACTACCTAACTATTTTTTCTCTCCTCTCTCTTCCTACCCTCTTATTAAACTACCGAGTTTCCCTTGTGTTATTACTGAAAGTGTAACATATGAACCCAGGTAGAAGCAAGCAGAATAATATTATAGATATTTTACAGAGAACATCATGAAAACCTATGTGGAAATGCCTTTCACGTGATCGGTTTCGATCACCTTCCTTTCTCCAAACGCGCTAAATAATGTATAATCAAGTAACGTGTCAAGTGTTCGAGCGAAGGGCAGGAAGAGATCGAATTTAGAATAATGGGATGAGAATTAATACTGCCAAACGGTGTAAAAAAACAAGGAAGAAGATTCCGAAAGAAAAAGACAACGTGGGTTGGGATCGACTGGATTGATGCTATGAAATCGAACTTCGTCACTGCTTTTTTTCCCGACGAAGACTGAAAGAAAACTCAAAGTATAAAACGATGGATCAAGTTTTTTTCCCCTGGGAATAGCCCAGTAAATAGACTGCTGAACTTAAAAGCATGGGGTAAATCACTAATTATCATCAAAGGAAAGGTATTTAAAGAGCTTTTTTTTGAGAATTGAACTCGTTCTCCTTGTTATTTTTGTAGTTCCCACAACGTTTTGGCCGATCCATTTTATGACCTTCTTCAAGTGTATTATCCGTATGTAAAAAGAGGGACTCCTTTTTCGGTAGTGCCCAAAAAAAAAAGATTCTGTTTGCAACCATTATTTACTCGGCAGTACCGAAAATATAGTCCCTCTCTTTACATACAGAAAGTACACTTGAAGAAATCCGTAGAATGGAACAGCCAAAACATTGTGGGAACAACAAAAATAACAAAGAGAATGAATTTAATTGTCCGAAAAACTCTTTTTGAGTGTTAATGTTACGGACAAGAGCAGGTACTATGCGTATTTTACTTTGGAGACGAGAAAAGGGCAGATAACCGATTTGGGTTTCAGGATATAAATAAATGGCAAGAGAACAAACCAGAACCTGTCTTTGAGAATAGGAAAAGTACGTTGTTTTGCAAATTGGAAATCCGGACGAATAATATGAATCCAGATCCAGTTGCTATCCACCAAAATCACCTTAGTCTGGCACAAGAATGAATCGGCTAAAACATTTTGGTAACAATAATAGCAACAAAAATAATAAGATCTATATTCTCTTGGAATGGTGATAGCTCATCTAAAAATTACAGAAGTTCGTAGAAGGGATTGACTGAAACGTTGTGATGACAACAAAAACAACAAAAAGGATGAGATCAGTAATCCGAACAGGTCTTGGAATGATTATGACTCATCTCAACATTGCAGACTATATATTTTATAACTGAAGCTTTCGATGTTCAGTCTCCAACCAATAATCAAGTCGTTGGACGCAGTGTAATACTGTAGGTTAGTTAGTTGGTAAAAAGAAAATCGTTTATTTGAGTCAATTATTTGAAATACTTTATGTATATTTGTTGTAATTCTCTAATCGGGGCACAGACCCATTTAATTAGGCCAGCTTTATCAAATTGATATCATCGGCGTCAATCAGACAGTATCACCAGTGTATCTGCTTTGAGCAGCTTTTTAGAATATAGATAGAGTCATAGATGCAAAATTCTAAAGAAAGCCATGAAATATTTAGATGGATTACGATATCATTTTATTCAAGAAGGTAATACAGGCAGTCTGTTATCCTCATTAGATACCTGTGCTGATTTTGTTTACATACGGCCACTTCTGAGATTACAGTAGAGTTCACATGATGAATTATTCCATTGTCAATATTCATTATAGATTACAATAGTTTAATCTGTTATTAATCCTATACTATGAAAAATAATTAAATATTGTTGAGATTTTTTGTCTAAAAATGTACGGATTTGGTTTTAGTTTTTGTTTAATAGCAAAAGTTTTGTACTTTCGCTGCTATAACTGGAAATCGTATATTTTTATGGCAAGGTCCAGATATTCTTCCAGCCAATTAGAAACCGTCAACCAAAACATAGGTTTCTTCAGTTTGACAGGCTGGCTATGTATGTATTATGCGTACATGATGAAAATCTAAACACTTACTCATTATGTCTAGAAAAAATGTTTCTGATTTTTTAAATCCCCCCCCCCAAAAAAAAATAGGTTTTTAGTAAAAGTTCAATTTGCAATGTAAGTTTATCCTAAATTGGTCCCTTACTTTGTGTCCGGCAGCATTCACTTTTTAAAAAAAAATCAGTGACACTGTCCAACAAAAGGCGAGAGAAGTAACTTATTCATTGATCATCCCTTTTTCCAATTTTTTAATTGATCATCCCCCTACACGGAAAATCGTATATTTTATGGCAAGGTCCAGACATTTTTCCAGAGTTTCGATTTCTTTCTATCTTACCTTGTGGTCTGCTGGAACATAGACATCCACTATCTGACAGATTTTCTTTCTTCTAGTTTACGATGACTAGATGTGATCTTCTGTCCTAGATTGATTGATCCGTTTGAGCTCCAAAGTCACAGATATTTTTATGTTTCTATTCTCTATAACAATTTCTGGTTTGTGCATATATCATTGGTTTGTATGATTAGATACCAGTCGTTGGCGCGGTTCTCTCTGGATAAACCACACGTCTATTTTTATACTCCTTCTGAGCCAAATTTCTGCATTCGCTTATTATGCGATTGACAATCTCATCTCTATATCCTCATAGTCTATTTGTACCATTTTGGTGTGTCCTCTCTCTCTTGTCCTTAGTTATAGTTGGTTTCTCACTTCAAATGTCCTCTTTGCAACTATGTCCATGTTGTCTCAACTGCAATTCTTTTTGTTTCTTGAAATGTCCGTGCAGTTGTTTTTCTTCCCATTTTTGGCTTCTCGTTTTGTGTTTTTATGATCCTCTAACTGTCCTCCTATCAATTCTATTGCATCTTGTCATAATTAATATTGCTCGTGTCGTCGTCCTGTTGTGTAGTGCACAAGTCCCTTGATAGAATCGACGCAATCGTCGATGGTGATGAAACATCTTATTCCATCTTCTTCACATACATTATTTATTTATTTTTACATACATTTGCATGTTCACACCAGACATCTTGTGGTTATTCCTGAAGTTTAAATGACAGCGAGTCTTGTCAAATCTCCAGCACCTTTCTCAGTATCCTCTCAGAGCTCGGCAACACCGTAGTCTGGACAGTCTCAATTCCTGATCGAGTTTTTGATTTATCTAATCTCAATTCTAGTCTCTTGGCATGGTTCCAAGTGCGACAATTATTGTAGGCACGACTCGTATTCATATTCAACGCGTTTATCAGTTGCTTGGCAAGGTCCTGGTAGTTTTCTATTTTTTTCGCATTCTTTTATTTTCACTTTGTGTTCCGTTGGCGCAGTTACATCTACGATCTGGCCGACCATCTTTTCCTTAATTAAGACGAATCCAGTCTTATCGCCAGAATGGAGTGATCGAACAGTCTTAGAGGTTTCATTAACATTGTCACTGTTGGCATTACTATTACAGTTGAGATTCACGAGTTTAATACAATTAGCCTCACTAGAATCATTCTACCTAGTTGTTAGGTGCAGGCGGCCAAACGGTTAACATCACAGAAAATGGAATCGGCGAACCGAGTTCAAACTCCGGCTGGGTCAGTTTTTATTCACTTAGCACTAATGCCTTTGGTAAAGTCCTGAATTAATCTCATATAGCCGTAGCAGTGAAGATAGGAAAATAGCAGAGCTGACCGGGTTCTTCAGACTGTCCAGCGTCGTGAGAAGCTGGCAACGGACAGAATAGAGAACGTGTTCCAAAAATGTACGGCTAACTGGGCTCTGGTGAAGCTTCGATGGGCCTAGCAAACTAAAGTGGTTTATAATAAATTACCCAAGTAAAATAAAGGAAAATAAAGACAGACAGACAGACAGACGAAATAACGTGACCGCCGGCCCAACCTCCCCACGACACCCAGAGTTCAGTGGCGTAGGAGCCGGTCCGGTTGGTCCGGCCATCGTCGTACCAATATAGAGAAAGAATTACAGCAAACAATTTAAATGTTTGAATAAAGTTTAGAGTTAATTGATTTATTTCTAGTAAAAACAAGTAAATTACAAGTGGCGTAGAAAGCTTTTCACGATTGGTCCGGCTGAACAAAATTCACTTGTTTTCGTAGACATAAAACTAATAAGTATTACGACTTAGAGTGCTTTGAGAGAAATTAATTAACTCTAAACTGTTTTCAAACGTTTACATTTTTCGCTGTAATTTGCAAAATATTGCCATGGCGATGGTCGGAAAAAAACGGGCCGGCTCCTACGCCACTGCAAGTGGAAGAAAAACATTGTTTGTATAATAGAAAACATTTTTTATTATTATCATTTGGGTAACTTGACCCAGACAGATTTGTATCTGTGTGTCTGGTGGAGTAGATTTCGATTTTGTGCAGGTAATTTGATAGTGAACCATATTCACCTGCGTGAAAATAAAAGCACACCGTCCCAAATGCTGACGCATCAGTCAGGTTGACTTCCTGCACACATACCGGTCTGTCGTCTCTTACAACCCAAACTTCTGGCACAGCTTGGCAGCTGGAGGACAAAAATAAAGAACATATCTAAAGGTCAGAGATGTTACCCCAAGTACCGTATCGGGGATGCTCGTTTCGACTAGTTCTACAATAATATTGAAATCAGTCTCTCGGGCAACTCCTTACCATCTATTATACTTCAAATAAAGAGCCAAAACTTTCCATAATGGAGTAACCGAGGGTTGTTACTAAAATCTTTAGTAACAACCCTCGGTTGAAGCAGACATGACAACTCGCTTTCTCTGATTTTCCTTTTGAAAACGACCCAATAAGTCGAAACATGTTAAGGTATTAAATTAATTTCTTGCAAATTATTCTGAGTTTCCACATTGTCTTTTTCCCAGCATCATTATGTCGGATAACCTTCATCCTTTTGTACACTATCTATCTATCTATCTATCTATCTATCTATCTATCTATCTCTCTCTCTATATATATATATATGTACATACCTGCATGAAATCTACCAATCTATCTATATATCTATATATCTATCGATCTATGCTTTTGTTTTAAAGGATTCAATATATGTATATATCTTTTATACATACATGTATTTATGTGCCTGCATAAAATGTATGTATGTATCTCTCTATCTATTTATCTATCTATCTAGCTTTGGAACTAGCACGTTTAACCTCTTACATGCATACATCTTGTGAGGATAAGCTTACAAATGCTTTAACTGATTCTTAGGCGTCACAGAACGCCCCATGAGATTTCGGTATAGTTTGATACAATTAAATAAGATTGCATTCGTTATTCATACTGCTGTTGTTGACTGCGGGTGTCCTCTCCTGAATGGAGTGGATGTCTTCTTGACTGAGTAGCGGTGTTCGCAGTAATAGTAGTGCCACTAACAGCAGCCTGTGTAGTAATTGTAGCATTTAATAATAAATATGACTGTGAAGATGATGGAAAATGACTATTATTTCGATCATAGGCGTATGGGAACTTTTTCGCTAGTGGACAGATGGCTTGATTTACCCGAAATTTTGCAATGATTTTCCCGAAATATTACACTGATTTCCCGAAATTTTATACTGTTTTACCCGAATTTGGGGACAGGGACAGTTGCCCCCTTTGCCCCCTGGTTCGTACTCCTATGACCCCGATTATAAAGAGAATGGAGGGGAAAAAAACAAAACAATGTCTATAAGTGGGTAAATTATTAGAAACTGACGTAACCGTCAACCAAAACAGTCAACACATCAACATAGGTTTCTTTGAGTTTTTAAGTGATTTTGCATTCTGGCTGGCTACGTATGTATGTATGTATGTATGTGTCGCTCGCAAAGGCCGACCCAATGGAGATAGAAGGCTGGAAATTTAAACATTTACTCTTTATTATGTCTAGAAAAGAATGTTTTTAGTAGGGGTTCAATTTACAATATACGTGTATGCTAAATTGGTCACTTTCTGTCCGGCAGCGTTCACGCTTGTTTTTTGAAAATTCGGACTTTTTTTTAGTGATCACTGCCAAACAAGACGAGAGAAGTAGCTTATTCATTGATCAACTCTTTTGTCCAATTTTTTTAATTGATCACCCCAAAGACGGCATGCTGCCGAAAGATGTTGGTCACGTGACGGTTTATTTTGAGTGACTAACCAGACCTGTTATTTATTCTTATTAGATGAAGTATTATAAATCATTATTATTATTCATTTTTGACTACTATTTACCTTCTTCATAATTTTTCACTTTTGTTTTGCAGCGCAACTTTACTCGAACTCCTATGTCAGAGGGAAGCCAGGTTAACACCCTGCTGCTCTTACCAACTGAGCTACGAGAACTAGCTGGCTAGCAGAAGTCAAAATCAAATTAAGATGAGGGACTATAGAAGGTGTTGCATCGATAAAAATCCGATGGAGAAGCAGAAAAGACAATTTAATATGAAAAGAAAAAAGAATGAAAAGTGAGGTGTAGGATTCCCTACGCTATACGAAAGTAGAGCGTTTCTATAAAAAAAAAACTTTCGTAAGCCGAAATGGTGTAACGCAAAGAACCAATTACCATTAATTCATATGGGAAAATTTGTGAGCGTTCCCAGACACCCAAAATAACTGTCATCTATGTCTGTTAGTTTTACGCTAAACGTAACACCCTTATGAGCTATTACAGACTTCTCTGATACCATAGGACACATCTTGCTAACGGATTCACAAAACAACTCAAGATAAAGCACAGATGCTCACAGACACAGTTCAAAGCTATAGCGGCGCGAGGTCTTTCGTAAAAGTGAAGTGACACGAAGCGAACTTTTGTAAAGCGGGGGAAAATCTGTATTACTACTACAACTATTACTACTGCTACTACGATTACTATTATTGCTACTACTATAATAAAAAGGCGGATGAGAAAATGAAGAACCGTATTTACTAAGCTTATCTTAGTCCGTCACAGGGTGACATGTATTGGGCACACAGTTAAGATCAAACTCACGACAAAGAAGTAATGATTTGCTAGTTAAGCTCGTTAACTATTGCCACACTGCAAAACGACTATGGTATTTACTAAGCTTAGCTTAGTCTGGCACAAGTTGACAAGTGTTGGAAAATCAGTGAGGATCGAACTCACTATATAATAACGATCTGTTAGGCTAGCTCGTTAACCATTGCACCATGACGAGACAACTCTTGTATATATACACTAGCAGAATGGTGTTTCGATCTGTATACCTCTGGGCTAAAAGCCCTGCACGTTTCCCCTATGCTATATTGATCTGTCAAGGTTGAAAACGGGGGTAACTGATTTAAGATGTTACTGCCTAGGCCGGTACAGTAGTGATAGGAGAGTGGTTTACCAAGATCTCACTCATACACTCTCTTCATAGTGGCATGCAAACTACGAGACATTTTTCCAGATATCTGGCGATGAGACAAAACGCATGGATACGAATTCATGCCTTTCCCAAAGGGTATACGTGCAAAGTAATCATAAGTAGCCCCAGGTGAGATTCGAAATCGGTTTGCCAATTCCATTTTCCGTGCTGATAAGCGTTACGTACGTACGTACATCCATCCATCCATCCACCCATCTATCTATCTATCTATCTATCTATCTATCTATCTATCTATCTATCTATCTATCTATCTGTAAATATATATACATATTTATAGGGCTTAGACAATTTTGAAGTGGAGACTCCCATTTTTAATAACTTGTGTCTCTGGGATCTTATTGAAGAGACTGTGCTTGTCAGGGAATTTGGCATTGGGGACGCGAATTTTAACAGATTCGAACGAACCACACTAGAATTTGGCTGCTCTGTATCTCAATCGGTATTTTCTTTTTAAACGGGTGCAAATAATACTATAGAATAAGTAGGTGCAAGAAAGAGCAGTTAAAGAAAACAACTGTTTAGATTGTTATATGTTTATGCCACATGGGTATCGTAGAACAAATAAACAAATGCACTAATTGAGAGAACGTCGGAAGAGCAGGATCTGTCTGTTTAAACATTAGATTTTGAAACGAAAGAGTGTTTATACAGGAGTTCAACGCTAATGTTTATATATCGAGGCAGAGTCACTACCATTCCATCCACTG
>VCCN01005546.1:1244677-1249677 GCA_006491835.1 Architeuthis dux
TAACATCATATTATATCTCTCCCATACAATTTGGGCTGAATCGATTCAATAGATTAAGAGTAGAGAAAGGTTCTCTACCCCAAAAGACACTATTCCTAATAAAAAAAAAGACTTGATTATCCCCAAAAGACTGAATTATCCAAAAGAAGAATGGATTATGCAAAAAGTTCATTCAGTTTATTCAGTAAGAGCAAAAGACAATTTCTTAAAAAAAAAATCTTTCCACATTAACTTTATTGGACAGCACATTTACTGTTTTGTTATACTGTCTTCTGCTATCTTTCAGACAACTTGATAATTATATCCTCCTAGAACTTTTAATCTTATCAAAGAAATGCTCTAGGTGCCCTGTGCAGTCTTCAAGGGAATTGACTTTTTTCATTAATACAATACAAAGACCGGAATTAATTGTAATTCGAAGATGCAATATCTGCTGAATACAGTGGATTGAAAACTTCTTAGCCAAGCTCTAACACTTTTTACCTAGTCACTAAAGTAACATGATGGAATAATACGCGCTTTCTCTTAACTAATTCTGGTCGATTTTCGTCAATTGATGGTTTCATTTGGCCAAAATGGGAACAGTACTTGTACAAGACAATTGTTTGATCATTGTAGAGGATTCCTCCGCAATCCTACGTATATGCAGCATCACCTTCTTTGGATGAAAACCGGCCTTTGGTACAGTTACTGGTGGTTCATTTTGCTTGCCCGACGATCTCCTGCGTTCCATGTTGTTGTCAAGTATCTATTTTCATCACCTGTAACAATTCGTATAAGTCACGGACAACGGAAATACTGTCAAGTAGTTTTTCTCGACTTATGTGGAAGCTACACCTCAAAGTGACTAACATAGCCAAGCTGTTGAAAATAATTTTCAACGCTTGATTTGGATATTTTGAGTATGTTGACCATCTCCCGACTCGTATAACGTTGATTATTGCCAAGCAAGGTCTTCATATGATTGCTATCTACCTAGACTTGTTTACCTGACCGTGGAGCATCGGTCAGTGAGAAATCTTCTGTACAACACTTTGCAAACTGCTGTTGACACGTTCGATTAGTCACACTACCTTCTATATAAAATGCACAAATCTTTTTTACTTTCTCAAAATAAAAAGTTTTAATATGCCCCAAAAGTAGCCTATTTTCCTCTATCTTCAATGTTAGAAGCGATAAACAAAACAAACAACAAAAAAACCCCTAAAAGATACCAATTTCGACTATTTAAAAGAAACATTGCTCGCCGATATGACAGCTGTATACAATACAATCAAAAGTGATCTTTTTGAATGAAGTTAGTTAAAATTAAACGCTCTTAACGCCATCTATTGGCAAAAACAGCTCAAACTTTTTGGCGAACCTAATATCTATCTGTTAAATATTAAATAATTTAACAGACGAAAATAATTCCGAAAATCTCCGTGTAAGCTACTGATTTACAAACAATAAAGCGTTTTAGATTTGTCATAATGTTTATTAAAAATGTTCTCAAAATATTAATGTATTTTTTCATCATCAACAGTTCATCATCAGCCTTTTAACGTCCGTCGTTGGACATAGACCATCCTCAAGATTCGCCAGATCTCTCTATCGCGGGCGTCGCGACGCCAATATCTCCTGAACCTGTCTAAATCGTCACGCCATCTTATTTTCTGTCAGTTCGCAAATGATCTCTGGGGATCCACATTGTGAGTCTTGGCTGTCAAGAGGTCGTCAGACATTCTTGCAGCTGACATGCCCATTGCCATTTGAGTTTTCTAATTGATTTTATGATATCTCTGACACCTATTTTTTGTCTCATATACAGTGCAGTCTTGTGATCCCTCCATGTGGCGCCAATCATGATCCTCTCCTGTGCACGTTGCATGGTTCTTAGTTTGAGAGCCAATCCTTTGGTTAGGTTTCACGTTTCAGCTCCATAGGTGACTATCGGGAGGCCGCATTGGTTATAGGCCCTTCTTTTCAGAACCGTCCATAAACACACAGACTCAGGCTCTCATATACATACAGACAATGCTTTGCCTGTCTGGAAAATCAACCACTGACGTCGCTGGAAGATACGTAACTATCAGGACACACACACACACACACACACACACACACACACACACACACACACACACAGGGTCTCTGTCCTGGGAAAGTCCAGCTATTTTGAAAATATCGTGAACCGGTTGCGCGGCGTAATTTGGCAATTAATCAGAGGAGACCTTACTAATGAACAAACACTCTCCCGTGGGGTTTCTTAGTCGGCAGCGATACGCCATTTAGTAAGCTTGTGTACTGTGTGACCATTGCATTCTCAATGACCGACTGAATCAGTCTCCATGTCCCGTGCAGTGCATTTTGGGCAAAAACACCGCATAACCCAGGGCTGTCAGTCTCTCCTCCCCAGTCCAGATTTAGCCCCCAGCGACTCCTGGCTTTTCCCAAAGAGATTTCAAACCGATAGGCAATTGTTTATATTTACAACTGCTCTGGCTTTCACCCACATAAGAAATGTCTTAGCAGTCCGGCTATTAGTGGCTAATAACAATAAACATCAAAGAGTCGGCAATTTTAATTGTCGGCATCGTAAGCTTTCCTTATAACTTTACTATACACTTAAAAAGAGAATTTTCTGCGGAATTAACAATATTTGATTGCATCGAAAAATCAGAAAATATTTACACGCCCAGATTTGTTAAATTCTCAGTCGAGATTTCTAGGTAGTCTTATCAACTTACATGATTTACTTGCCCCTGTTTCTAGCGGTAGATCTTCTGAGAAATGAAGCCATGTTTAAAACGCCATATAACAATTTCCGTTTTTTATTTTTATATTATTAAATAAGTAGGTGTATGAATAAGTCCGAGGCCCAATGACGAAAAAATGTGTACTGATCAACATAATCACCTTAGTAGAAGAATCGGCAGTATCTCGCCGAGGTGAGACGTCTCGTTGTTGGGTTGTACATTTACGGGAGCGAAATTCTGCGGAGGGAAATAAAACATTTTGGTCCATACCGGAGAAAAAGGCTCTCCCACGTGGTTGGATAGAAAGACAACAAAATTCATTATTTTCAATTGAAAATATGGGTTCGTTTTATTTCCGTTGATAGCTTCGATCCCGGACCGATTCGTAGATCACTAAGGCGCATTGAATTCTATTTCGGTTAACAATTCTAACGAGTGGTCACTTTACTGAATGACTAACAGTGATGGTAGCAGTTCAAATCAAGTTTCTTCCCCCTTCTCCTCCCTCACCCTGACGGGCTGAGGAGCAAAGCTCCCTAGCTTGTTTGACCCGTCGCTGCTGGGTGTCGGACCCCAACTGATTACTAACTGCCGGCCGATTTGAAATCACGGCCACCCATAAACCACTCTGGTTGGTCGAACGCATTTTCTTTGTTCTGACTTGGTCGGCCGTTTGACCTATTTTCTAGCCCTGGGAACATGATATGGCGTTTTGGTCACATACCGCTACCATCCAAAACGTGCGAACATATGAACACACACAACCAGAGTGTATTTCATTACACATGTTTGTCAATGCACAACCCAACGTTTCTCCATTAATCACATAGATCGGACATTATACAGAGAACATTTCAGATAGACATTCTGTTAATAACTGTGTTAGGCTCTTATTAAAGTAGTAGTATTAGAATTTCATAGATGAAGCATTGTCTATTATCAATTTTGACTAGTATTTATTTCATTTTATTTTTATTGCTTTTTATCGCAACCACACGATCGTCATTCTACAACGAGATCGTTATCAAGCAGCCCGTATCAGAAACATTCTTTATTTCAGATGAGTTCTGGGGGTTGAGATAAAAAAAATATATCCGGAATATCGAATGCTTTAAAGATGCCTTCTGTATTTTGAGATGAAACTTGATCATACTGATTTTATTGTTTTTGTTGCTTTTTACTGTTGTTACCACATGTTGGCCGATCCATTCTACGACCGTCTGTAATATTACATGAGTCGTAAACATTCTGAGAGCTGTTTCATTCTTTTTGTTGCTTTTATTGTCACCACAGCTTTTTGGCCGATCCATTCTGCTGCCTTCTGTAAATGCATCGGTCAAAACGTTGTGGTAACAGAAAAGTACCAAAAGAAAGGAGATGAATAGTCCGAACAATTCTTGGAATATCGAATTTAGGTTCTCACAGAAGGCAAGAAGATTGGCGCAACACACTCTTCCTTCAACTATTTCTCATTATTTGGCCCTGTGAAACTAAACTCAGCAACTGTCAATAAATACTCAGTCTGTTCATTCATATCTATCTATCTATCTATCTATCTATCTATCTATCTAGGGATGTGTTTTTGACTGATCGTCTAGACCTCAGGGACATGTGAGTTTCCCCGACCCAATTGCTGATAGGCACCAGCAGGGATGATTACTAGAAACCATATTCAACTCCAAAAACCCGCGGCATCCATCATCGCCTTTTCCTCATTGTCCAGCCATCAACTGTCAACCATTCGCCTTTCCCAACGCCACACACTCTTTTTTTCCTCGCCACTAATGGCCTCTGATAAGACGATAATGGAATCCCTTTCCATTCTAAATATTTACCTTGTGGGCAGTTCCGGGTGATAGGGAGGGAAATATTGTTTTCGTTCTTCTTTTTCATAGCTTTTATTCTTTTTATCGTTCATTTATCTTGATTTTTCAGTATTTTTGTTTATCTCTTGTTCCTTTCTTTCCTTCTTTCTTTTTTTCTTTCTTTCTTTATTTCTTTCTATATACACTATTTCTTCCTTTTTGAATACATTCTTCTTTTCTCGCTTTCTTTCTTTCGTTGCATATACTCTATTTCTTTCTCATGACTTTTTCTTTGTATATACACAATTTCATTATCCTTGTATATAGACCATTCTTTTAAATATATACACTTCCTTTGTCCTTTCTTTCTTTCTTTCTTTGAGCATCATTCTTTGTTGTCTTTATATTTTAGATCATTTAATTCTTTTTTATTATACATATTTCTTTTTTGTATATA
>VCCN01005546.1:1254677-1257098 GCA_006491835.1 Architeuthis dux
TTTGATTAAATGAATCCTTCACAGAAGATTTCGATATCTTGAAATTGTTAGAACCGCTGACCAGACAACAGTGAGGGTCTGAAGGTCAGGATAATAAGTCTGTGGTAGAACATCCTGTCTCAGCTCCATGATAGTTAGCTGCGTTGCATTTGCAACAAGAGGGCTTGCGATGTTATGCATCAAAATTAACGATTGACTTCGTTGCCCAGCACAAGGTTTCTTGTCTGTTGCAAACCAGCCAATTGTTCACTAGAACATTAAGAGGTAACAGTTTGTCCAGGTCCCAGTAATTCATAATAATACAATCCTATGAATACCACACAAACACAGAGAAGAAACCTTTCCTTGGTGGATTCCGTTTAGGTTGAGTTATTGAATGCTATCTACACTGAGAAAATGGTACTTTGGACCAACTTAAACAACTTAAAAATATATTTAGTCTAGCAATTTAGTCTAGTAAATATAATTTGAGAAACAATAATTAATTTAGGCGTAACAAATTAGAGTATTCTTTTAAAATTATCATTATTTTCAGTGTAGCTACGATTACCTCCGTTTGATCCTGGTAATGAATCCGTTTAACTATCTTGTTCAATAATGATATTTTTTCTTCACTGTATTTAAACTGTGACTGATGTTCCTTTCTGTAAGTTCACGTGAAACCATTTTTTCTGGTTCCTGAATCTTTCCTGAGACTTTTAAACGGTGTACAAGAGTTGACTGATTGAGATCTCCCAGAGCATCCTTTCTCCTTGAGCTCAAAATCCCATTTTTCAAGCTTGCAATCAATGTTCCCTCTAATTTTTAGTAGTTAAATCTCATATTGTGCGAATCTTTTCCTGTGACAAAAGTATGTGCGAACTTTTGAATTCGACATAGTGAATCAATATTTTTAAAAATAAAAGAATTCAGTAAGTTATGGACAGAATTTGAAATTTTGTTTTGTGCGCTAGTTGCAAGCTTAAAGGGAACAATGCTTTCAATCCAATCCTGTAACGTGCTTGCATCTATTGCATCATTACAATGAGATTCAGTGTTCAATTGCCTAGCTCCCACTACACTTTTCCCAGACTAAAATGAAGAGAAAATAATTTCGAATGTGTATTTTATATTCAGCCATGATTTTCACCAAATTAAAGTATACTTATCAGTTTTTCTTAAAGAATTATCAAAGAATGTGAACCTGCAAATAGTAGAGGTCTGAGTAAACTTCATATACATTTCTAAGATTTCGCTAACATGGTGCAAAAGATGGCGCTGGTAAACTTTGCATCAACATCAAAAGCGGAGATCTCTGCTGAGAAAACTGAAAATTCCCAGGAAAATTGACTCCATCCAAATTAAGTTTTAATCGTTGCCAATGTTGATGAGAAGTATACCCGAATTCTAAAGAAACCTGCTGTCACTCAACCCCCAGGAATTATTCTCGCTTTCACTCTTCAATTTTGATTGTGCTAATCACTTGTTCTTTCTGAATTGTTCAAATAATATATATTTGTTCTCCATTCCTTCTCCCTCACTTTTCCTTCCTTCGTCTCTTCCTTCCTTTTCAATCTCATCCTTCTTTTCTCTCTTCTATCCTTCTATCCTCTCTTTCCGTTCGTTTGTTCCTTCCTTTCTTTGATCCATTCTTCCTTCATCCCTTTCCTTTTTCCTTTCTTCCTTCCTCCATCGCTCGCTCCATACCTACCTTCCTTCCCACCACCCTCTCGTCGTTCTCTCTCTCTTTCTCCAACCTTCCTTCCTTCCTTCCTTCTCCCCCTTTCTTCCTTTCCTCCCCCTTCACTTCCTTCAACTGTTCCTTCCTTCCATCATTATTTCCTTCTTACCCTCCCTCTGTTCCCTCCCTCCTTTCCTTCATACCGCCCTCACGTCTTACTACACCCCTTTCTTCAATCCTTCCTTCCCTCCTCGATCCAGTCTTTCCTTTCTCCCTCCTTCACTTCCTTCAACTGTTCCATCCTCCCTCTGTTAATTCCTTCTTACCTCCCCTCTCCCTTCCTTCCTTGCCAGCCACAGTTTCATTCTTAAATTGACACACAAAAATATTGCGTACGTCTTCTCCCTATCAATCATTTCTTCCCTAATTCAGCGTCTCTTATGAAAGTGCTTTCTTGCCGAAATCTTATTGAAAGAAAAAAAAAGTATCGTCCATTAATTTGAACTTGAAAAGACAGCCAATAAATTACCAGACAAGAAATAACCCGAAAATACCGGCTGATAAGTATTAGGATATTGATTTAAGATTAAAGAACATTACAGAGGTCGACTACTGAGGGCCCCAGATTTTCAGACAATGCAATCTTATAGTGAGAGTTTCGTGAGAATTTTAAAGCTATTCAAATCAATTGTGAGATGAGAATGGAAAGTGAAGTATAGGAATTTCAAAAGAATATACAATAAGCTAAACAATATATATAT
>VCCN01005546.1:1274136-1285925 GCA_006491835.1 Architeuthis dux
GATACAAACATACATACATATATATTCGGTTGATGCAAAGGTTTCCAGCATTATTCGACCAAATTCTTTATTCATGGCATCATTATTCAGTTATCTAAATATGTTCTTGCCATCCTATGACTTTACAACATCTATCCATCAGGGGTCGTAAAGTCATAGATAGATAGATAGATAGATAGATAGATAGATGGATACATGATTAGATAGATAGATGGATAAATAATAATATACGTATGAACATACTGAGATATATAGACATGATCAGACTGAGATATATAGACATGAACAGACTGAGATATGAGATAGATATGAACAGTCCGAGATAGATATGAGCGGAAAGGCAGACAGACTGATAGATAAATAAATAGATATTAACAAACCGCGAAAGATATGGGTAGACTGGAATAGATTAGATAGCCTCTCCATTCAAAGTAAGGTAAGTTCAAAAAAGATCCACTGATGTTTTTCTATTTCCCTTCGACTACAGACACAAAGCAAATCAAAATGTCCCAAAAACATGTCGGGTGTCCTCATGCATTTGAAGTATAAAATCAATCACAATTTGACTCACTGATAACACGCCGTGTTGTACTAAAATGTCTGAAGGCAACAATGCCATGCTCGTCTAAAAGTCAGTTACATCAGCGTGTGTTCGTATCTGAATCTGAATGCTTTGTATAGATCAATGAATGCTAAAAGCTAAAACACGATCAAAGGAATTGAGATAAACAAGCCAGAATGCCAGACCATAGATGCGCTATTTCGATCCACAAGATCTCCTAAAAAGCTCGATTTAAAAAAAAATAAACAGCGCATAATAATTTGGTCTGATACTTACTTTGTTTTTCTTTATAAATTATATCAATTTATGGAAGTAGACGACATCTTCTCTCGTGAGAAGATCTAGCAAGGGACGTTACTCTAAAAGCGCAGTTAACACTTGTTCTCTCCCTTGAACTTTCAGAGATATAGGGTGTCACGTAAGAATGTCCTTTACTACGCGTTTGTAACGGGAGTAATTTTGTATTGAAACAAAATCCTCAAACTTCAATACCACGTCTCTCAGCCGAGTCAATACAAAGTTACTCCTCTTACAAAGGGTAGGGAATGACATTCTTACGGGACACCCTGGATATAGAAGATGGGGAGGAAACGAGAGGTGGTGGGAGTGTTTCGGTATGTCAGCCTGACAATCAGTCAATCAGTGACTGTCATCGGTACTAGAGATTCTCGCGCATCTGAAAAAATAGAATGAAATAAACCAGGAAAAGTTTACAAGGAATATTATCGAAGATTTGCCGATAACTAATCACAATGAATTTCAGATTCCCCGCCGTGATCTGTTCGCCATTAATTTCTTGGTTGTCAAAGCAGACGACATGGCGAGTAAAAGACGTGGGGAAGAAATTGACAAGACGTAAGACATTGATTAATGGTGTTATTGATTTGGACTTAATGACACTGCGGCAAAAGATGGGGGAAATATTTTCCAGGCTTCACAGATGTACGGAATATAATGTTGTTGCCGTTGGTGATGTCGGAATAGAATAACATGTCCGTAATTGTCTTGTATAAATTTGCATTTTTTAACAAATTTTATTTTTCATAAATGACTTTAGGAATATAAAAATGAAAAAAAAAGTGAAGGAAGGAAGTATAAACGAATGGAAGGAAAACATGAAGAATGACGAGAAATGGATAAGAAAGAGATGAAGGGATGAATTAACGAATGAAAGAATAAACAAATAGAAAGAAAGAAAATCGGGGTAAAGAAAGAAAGATAAAGTGAGATGAGAGGAAAAAATGAATGAGAAAATGGAAATAAAGAATAACATATCAAAGAAAGAAAAATGAAAAAAAGAAGTCGAAAAAGCGATGAAAGGAAAAGGGTAAAACAAAGTATTCAGGAATGAGAGAACGAAAAATAAACAGAAAGCCAAAGAAACCAGGAGAGACGTTTCTAAAAAGGAGAAACTAAATGAATGGCCGTGATTTTGTTGTCCATCCTCTTGTTACAAAAACTCAATGTTTTGTTAACTGAACTTCTATCTTTATTTCTGTTAGATATCATTAGATGTTATCTGTATTTCTATTTGAATAGAAATACAGATACAAATAAAAGAACTTCAGTTAACAAAACATTACGTTTTTGTAACAAGAGTATTGTATTTCTATTTAATATAAATAGAAATACAGATAAAACTTAACGATATCTATCTGAAATAAAGATAAAAGTTCAGTTAACAAGAAAAAGATAAAAGCTTATGACATCCAACAGAAATTAAGATAAAATTCAATGATTTAACAGAAATAAAAATAAAAGTTAATGATATTTAACATTACTAAATATTTATCTACAATCTTTCTTCTTAATTATGACCTAAAGGATTTAAAGATGAAATTAACGTTTATACAGGTTTTGGACATCTACTTCTCAGGTGTGGATTTCCTACTGAAAGTCTTTGCACACACACACACACACACACACACACACATACATATATATATATATATGTTATGCCGAATCCGCGAAATGGCATAATTAGCGAATAGAACTGCGTATTTACTTATTTCTTTGATTATATAAAGTTTCTTTATAAAAAAAGAGTTGTTTTTGTCCTTGTTTTGATTAATATAAACCTTTGATCAAATTAAAACTACATATTTATTTATTTCTTTGTAAAAAGTTTATATTAATCAAAACAAGGATAACAATAACTATTCTTTTGTCTCACCTCAACCCAAGCTGTTTTAAAGGTGGTCGGACATGAAATCTTAAGACAAAATGTAAGAAAAGTCATTCAAAGTATTGTTGCATTAAAAAAATAGTGAAAAGTATGGCCACAATTGACAAATCTGTCCTTTTAAAAAGCATTTTGGCCATATTTAAATTTTGAGCCATTTTGACTTAGTATTCTTAATACATTCTTTATTATAGTTTGGACATGTTTGCGAGTTTTTGGCCAGACATGACTCCAAATATAGCAACATGCTTCCCCTCCCTAACTGGTCACCGCCATTCTACAGAAGATGAAGGAGAAAGACAGCGTTCCGTTGACCCAGTGTGTCTATAGATCTTGATCGGTATTCCTCGTTGCTATGGAAACAGCATATCTCATTTTTTATTATCCACCCTTCAATTTTTTTATTAGCTATGTCAATGTATTTCATGTGGACCAATCCGTTATGAATTGTAGGATAGGTCTGGTATCGGACTCGGCAGACAACCAAACATGCTAATTTACATATTAGCTTTTATATGATAAGATTGCTATAATTGTTTACCTGGCCATCTCGACGGTGTATCAATAAGTCCGCAGCCTGACATGTATTTATTCGCTGAATATTGATCTGAAACTTTCACAAATGTCTGATCTATGTGAATAATATTCCCTATCGAATTACGTACATAGACAGGAAAGGAGATTATGCTGAAAAATAAATATCTGTTGAGAAAAATAATGTTTTTTTCCTCATTAGAATGCAGACTTATTGATTTATCTGCGTATGTATGTATATATATATATATATATACATACACATATATAGTATAATGTTATATACAAAATAAAAACTCACTTGCAGACGCACATGTGACCAGATAAGAATCAATATTTTTTCTTTGAAAAATAAGAAAGAAAGAAATTGTACCATAATAACGACATTGAAATATCAGCAAGAAAGTGAAACGTCTTTTTGAAGGTGTCCAGGGAGACAAGAAAGCTGTTGTTCACATTCTATGCAATACGTCTCAATGACGATCGCGCGTGGAACTCTTTTCTGTTTTGTTCGGATCTCGTCGGCGGCGGTGAAGAAAACCTGCAAATAAACAGCAGGTCCATGGTGCCTTGGCGAGCCGTTTGGTTTCAATAGCCTCCATTGGTGACATAGTTCTTTATTTAAAACGTGTTAACCCCCCGTCTCTCCCCCCTCCTCTCTGTCTCTCTGTCTGTCTCTGTCTCTGTCTCTGTCTGTCTGTCTGTCTCTTTCTCTCTCTCTCTCTCCCCCGTTTTGTTGCTTCGTCTTTGCTTTTCTCTTCCACTATTCATCGATAATTGTCTGCCATTTTGTCTATTGTCTACCAATTTATTTGCTTTCACTTGTTTATGAATTTTGCATGCACGCTAAAGAAGTAACCCACTCCCACACAATATAAATCAGTCAGTGTATACCTGAGACTACAAAGATCTATCTATTTTACACACACTGGCGTTTGCAGACGGTGTTCTCGTCTACATAAAATCCATTATTTCTATTTCAAATTGCAACAGCATGCAAGTATTCCCCACTTCGAAAATTGGTCCAACACATTCTCCCACCTGGTACCAGTATGAACTAATAACATCTACAATACATATTTAGTGTAAATATTTCTTCAACAAAAATGTTTCACATGTGAGTCTATTCCAAATGTTTTCTCTCTTTCTATCCATCCATCCATCCATCTATCTATCTATCTATCTATCTATCTATCTATCTATCTATCTATCTATCTATCTATCTATTTATGCACCCTGCCACACTGTACAAGTTGTACGGGAACGGTTTCAGAAACGTAAAGGAGACTTTATTGAACAAGCCACAAAACTACAACATCTCAATCCTATTGAGCACATATGGGATGTGTTGAACCAACAATTTCGCTCTACCGAACCTACACCGCGTAACCTTTAGCAGTAAAATTAGCTTATGTTAATAGATCTCAGAGGAAACCGTTAGAGATCTTGTAGAGCCCATGCCTAACCGGGTAAGAACTGTGTTGCGGACACATTATGGACCAATAATTTATTAGGCTGGTAGTCACAATGTTTTGGTTCATCAGTGCATATGCATATTTATAAACAGCGATAATGCCGAAAACAAAAAGAATCCTCTTGTACAATTACTGAATTAATATTAATAATCTATGCCGATTATTTTAATTTTATTGACAGCCCCTTCAAAAAACAACGTCTTTCTCTGTCTGTCGGTCTCTCTCTCTGAGAGCTTGAATGGTGGTATTTCATTGAGCGAATCCATACAGCTTTTTGTGCAGTCGACACAAAATCAATACTTGAGAACAACCCAAACGACAATGTCTTTCCTCTTCCCAGAAAAAAAATCGCATTTCTTTTGTCCTCTAGTGACAATTTATGCGGGAGCAGACGACAGATTCGTTTGCAGCAGTCATGTTACTCTCTCTGAGCAACACTGAAAGTGACGCAAGAGGTAGTCTTCCGATAGGGGCGACACCTGGCAATGACTGATAAATCAATTATCTCCCCTTACGCGCCCTGAGTCAGACTCCTTTGTCATTTGTTAAATCAAGGTCTGTTTATTTTCTTACGTTTTCTTTGATATTCCTTTCTTTCTTTCTTTCTTTCTTTCTTTCTTACTTCATTCCTTTTAGTTTTTCTTTCTTCCTTCTTTTACTCTTTATTTCTTTTTTCTGGCTATTCCTTATCTTAGTTTATTTCATCTGACTTTCTTTGTAGCAAAATATATAGATATTGTCACGGCACCAAATGTAGTCAGAATTTGCCTTGGCAACAAATGTGGTTTGTCAGTGAGATTTTCTGTACCAATTTACAGTAAAGATATGTTGCGAACACATTCAAACTTTTATTCATTCAGATCGTTTTCCCCGTGACCAAACCTTTAAAATAGGGAAGAGATCAAATTAGCTCCATCATAATTATTTCCGTCAAGATTCCCAGATCGTTCAACAAGGAATAAATAAAATATTTTGGTTGTGGGCTTTTGTCATTTCTAATAATGATGATTACGTTCACAAAAAAACAAGTAGTTACATTTGTGAAGGGTCTATATTCCATCTTCATTCTCTAGAAATGCAAAATCACTTTCCTACAACTCTAGTAGATAGAAATAAGTAAAAGGAAGACAATCAAGAATAAAATGAAAGAACGCGGAAATTGCAATTTTGTCAGATTTTATTTAGATGAGGAATTCCAGTAAATATACATTGATTATTTGAACTATTGTTCTCATCATTTTTTCATAGATGTTGCTATAGACACAACGTTTCGGCATTGTACGGCCTTTATCAGATGCCTATTTGTTCTTATTCAGCTGATATATTAACAAAGAAAATCAGACAAAACTATCAGAACGATACTTACCTTATACGATAGAAAATGTTGAACCATCTGACATTAGATTTAAAGGATGGAGGCGTTATGGATATAGGCATTTGTTAAATGTTGCAGTTACCTGGTGGTCGTACGTTCAATCCCTCGATCATGTGGTGAAGTCCACGTATACTCTAGTTCAGCAATAGTGAAACTGGCATCGCATGGGGCGATATGCAATTAGAATCAACGAATACAATATATCCCCTAGCATGGACAGCCAAATACGAAGAAGGCCGGAACGCTGTGTCTCTAACAACATCTATAACAATCAAGATGAGAACAATAGTCCAAATAATGTATAATAAAGGCGAAATGAGCTGTGCAGGAAAGATGTTGACAATGGTATATTGAATTGAATTTGTGTAGTGTTCTCTGGTTGGACTAAGCAGCTTTTCCAAAAGCTTTCATTCACCTTTGGAGTCAAACACCAAGAGTTCCTTTATCTGATGACGCTCTGAAGAACTATGTGTCTCCCTCAGGGTAATGTGACCCCCAAAGACACTCCATTTTAAAGCTGTATAGGAGTTGTTAGTCTCGTTGTTATCATCTCTATTGTGATTACTTTGAATGGGAATGGTCCGGCGTTTGAAAGCAAATAACAGACGTGAATATTTGTTGAAATGCGTTCGAGATTCGAAGTTCCCCCAAGCTTATCTTATAGTAGAGCTGGTTGACGCTCAAGACAAATAAACGCAATGGAATGAACTGAAGACAAATCAAAAGAAAGTATTGAAGAAAGGAAGGAACACATGAATAAGTCAATTGATAAAGGATACACAGCAAGAAGAAATTACATGAGAAAAGGAGACGAAAGCTATAAAAGGTAATGATATTAAGATGAAAGAAAAACGAATGAAAAGAATGAATGAAAAAAGAAGACGAAAGCCATAAAAGGTAATGATATTAAGATGAAAGAACAAAATGAATGAAAAGAATGAATGAAAAAGGAGACAGAAGCCATACAAGGAAACGATATTAAGATGAAAGAAAATGAATGAAAAGAATGAATGAAAAAGGAGACAAAGGCCATACAAGGAACCGATATTAAGATGAAAAAAAGAATGAATGAAAAGAATGATTGAAATAAAGGAGATAGAAAGCTATAGCAGTATGATAATGAGAAGAAAAGGAAAAATATATAATGACAGAAAAGAATGAATGACAAATGGAGACAAAAGCCATAAAAGAAAAGAAGGAAAATGAACGAATGAAAGTTATTACAAAGCAAAGAAAAAATGAATAAGTAAGAAGACGAAAGCAAAAGAAAGAAATGATACAAGGAAGAAAAAATAAAAAAGAAGGAAAAAAGAGTTATGAAAAAGAAAGAAAAGGGATTTCACAGAAATAAATGACAAAAGGACGAGAAATAACGAGGAATGAATATAAATTCACTGATATGAATAATAAAAGAGAATGAAAAGGTAAAGAGAACCATATAAAGAAAGTAAAATAAAAAGAATGTAATGTCAAAAAGGAATGAAAGAAAGAGAAAGCCACATGAAAAAAGACAAAAGAAAGAAAATACCACGAAAACAAAGGAATACAAAACAAAGAAATAATGAAATGACAAAAGAATCCGTAGAAGGAAAGAAGTTATAAAAAGAAAGAAAGAAAGAAAGAATGATAATAAAAGGGAAGATGTAACGAAGAAAATTAGAAATAAATAAAAGGGAAAAGGAAGAGAATACCGGAAAAAGAAAAGAAGAAAAAGAGAAAATGAAAGTAAAAAAAAAACGAAAGAAAAGGTTGAAAGAAAGGAAAAAGAAGGGAATAAAGAAAGAAAGAAAAAGAAAGAAGGAATAAAGAAAAATTAAATTAAGAATTAACGAAAGAAAAAGTACACCTCAGTTTCATGTACCTCCCACCACCAACCTCCGACGATGCAGTCTAACATAAAATCATCACCATTTTCTTTACCTCTGAGAACACTCAAAAATGTTACCAAATAAATTAATGGTTATTACTTCTTCGCTGAACGCCATTTGGGCTTACGAAACGTTTTTATACCAATGCTCTACGTTCGGACAGCGAGGAAAAAACCTGTCTAATCAATCACTGTTTCCTTTGTAAACGTCTTTGTACGTCGATCAGTTACTATTTTCCCCTTGAATTACTTGGAGCCATTTACTGTTTACTGTCTTTCTAGATCCGATAGTCTACGCTGATTCTTTGGACGCGAACTAGTGACCTATATTCAGACCACAGGCTGGAAGTGTTTGTCATAGCTAAAGAAGTAATCGTCTCACGTCTACACAAACAAGTAGCAAAACAAATGTCCTCTGAAACACTGTTACAACACTTATCCATCCATCCATCCATCCATCCATCCATCCATCCATTAATCAATCAATCAATCAATCAATCAATCCATTTATCCATCTATCCATATATCTATCTATCTATATATCTATCTATCTATCTATCTATCTATCTATCTATCTATCTATCTATCTATTGTGTGTTCGATGACAGAGGTTCCGCACTTGATTAAGCCAAGTTTAGTAAGCGTCTATTATGATTATATCTGGCCTTATTCCTGGAATGGGATAATTTGACTTCTGCTATGGATATCCATGAGCGTGCAGAGGGGTTTTAATAAGTAGTTACCCCCCCCCATCTTAAAAAACCTCTTTAGAGAGGGAATTTTGAAAAGAACAAAAGGTTTTTTCTAGACATAATAAGGAGTAAATGTTTAAATGTTCAGCCTCCTAGCTCCATTAGGGCGGCCTGTACGCGTGAAATATACATAGCCAGCCAGCCAGCCAGACCAACTTAAAAACTGAAGAAATTGTGCATTTAGTTATAGAATTTCCACATGATATGGGCACAAAGAAACCAATAGAGTAAAATGTAGTTAATGATTATTTCTTCATGACGAAACATCCCGTCTTATTATACGAGGTCTGTGCAGAAGATATCCGGCCATTTAAGTTAACGAGAATATAGATTAACTTAGGCAATGGTACCTTAGTCCCTCTTCAGAATACTCACATTGGGACATCAGGCAATTATACCAGCATCACTCCACTTTTCAAAACAGTCTACAAAGTTTTTTTTCGGGGTTCCTATCAGTTGCCTTGTTGCGTTCTCCTTAATCTCGTCCATAGTCTGAAATCTTTGGGGGAAAAGCCAGGAGTTGCAGGGAGCCAAATCTGAACTGCAAGGGGGGCTGCGAGACCTGGGTGGTGCGATGTTTTACAAATAAAACCTGCACGAGACGTGAATAATGATTCGCTCAGTCATTGTGAATGTGATGGTCACTCAACACAGGCGCATGCAATGGCTGCTTACTACCGATGGAGTAACCCCACGCATGCGCATTAAGGTCACTTCTGCTTGGCCAAGTTACTCGGTTCACGATACATTCTAAATGGAGACAGACCACGTATACGTGATTGTATTTGATGTGTGTGCGCGCGTGTGTGCGAAAAATCAAATGGGAGCAACGGCAGCAGATAAGCAGACCGTATGAGAAGACACATGATTGAAGCAGCAGGTAAGAAGCCCGCAGCAGTTTCAGTCGTAAACGTGACGAATTTTTATAAAAAGCTGATTACGTGATCAGGAATACATGTCTGAAAAGGCTGATTAATATTGTTGCATTGAATATGCATTTTAGTAAAAATTCAGAAACACTGAAAGTAACATACTATCAGAGTAATTCGGTTTAAATACATGATATTTTAAATACATGACATAAGTCAACTGATTACTGAAAAACGAAGCTGGACTTTATTTATAACTTAAAATGAACTGCTTGTTAATTAGACAGGAATATTTTCCTCCTTTTCGATTGGTTAGAAAAGATGACTGACGAAGGACAAATTCTCGTAAGCTGTGGTCCTACTTTTGCACAGAATTTATGCTTGAAATAAAGATAGCATAATGTTGTCTGTTAGAAGGTTCTCTTTTGGAGACGGGTCTGTAGGAACCTGGATCCTATAATTCTTAGTATTGGTTTCTGGCGATGAAATAACCAGAAAACCCCTTGCAAAGCCAGAAAATCAGAGAATTGTAGTATAGCACTTGGCAAAGAAAGGCCGTTCAGTGCCTTCGGTAGATGAAGCTCACCGACTTATGGCAGGCTAGCTTGTCGTATAACGTTCTTTCAGGTGTCGATATTCTGAGCACAGACTATCTTACAGACTAATAATTATAGGATCCAGGTTCCTACAGACCCGTCTCCAAAAGAGAACCTTCTAACAGACAGTAGTCATAGATCTACTACTACTACTACTACTACTACTACTACTACTACTACTACTACTACTACTACTACTACTACTAGTCAGCCTTTGAAGTCCGTTGTTTGTCATATGCCTTTCAAAAGGTCTGCACGTTCTTTTCACTCGTGGGCGTCACGGAGCCAACACATTCTGAACTTATCCAAATCATCAAGCTATACTACATTTTGCCAGCTACAATCGCTTATGGTCTCTTTATGAGACGCGATGTGCAGCGGTTGTCTGATAGTCTTGCAACATGGCCTGCCAATTGCCATTTAAGCCTGCTTATGGCTTCTAGGATGTCAGAGTTATCATAGAAGTCATAGATCATGGGGAAGGATTTAGAACTATTTCGATATATTCGTACTTGACATAACAACCTGATTCTATTGTTTACACCAATACTCGACGCACTAGCAGCTGGTAAATGTTGGCATCGTTTCCAGGGCAGATATCCCGTCTAATCATAGCACACTCAGAATTGGCAAATGGAAAGTGATCTGTTACTGTAATTTGTTATTTGATTGGGTTAAGGTCGACCTACGCACGTGGCATGACAGCATAAATAAATGATTTCTTGGTCAACAATCAAAAGTCTACCAATACATCAGATCGAATTATATACGTGTATATCGAGTAATTTGGTAAATCGTTATCTGATAAACAAACTAGGCGGTGGGGTGCATTTTGCTAATATTTCGATGTTTCTTTGTTTAATCCACATCATCATCATAAAAAGATTATAACCAAAATTACTTCAACCATTATAAATGTTTGACTAGTATTTTCTTTTAATTTTAAATTTTTAGTTGCTTGTTATTGAAACTAACTCAGACCGTCAATCTAAGATAATTAGTAAACGGCGCAGATTGGAAATAAAGAACCAGGAATACGCTCTAGACCGTGAAGTGATCTCCAGCGAGAACCACCGGCAACTATTGGCGAGAAAACTCCATGAAGAAAATAATGATAATAATCATTGCTAGACACGGGAAAAAGCGAACAAAGGGAAAACATACAAGACATAAATGAAAAACTCCGCATCTATTAGATTTCAGATATGGGAAGTAAAACAATTCCACGGAGAATTCTGAACACAAACAGAAGTAATAGCAGACGATACTATCTTGACATAACTATGCAAGGGACGTGTTAGAAGAGAAACATATTCCCTAGTAACAGCAACTGAAAGGAATAATATTTTCTATCGAAAATCGACAAAAGCCTGCAAAAGAGGAAATATGACTGTGGGATCAGTGAATTTATGGGAATTAAGCATGAAATATGGGTTCTACTACTTAAAAGAAACCCCGAAAAGGCTCTATCAGCACAAATCGGGATTTTTTTAAGAAAAAAAACAGTAAACCTAAAATTCTTTGAGACTTTGAGATGTTGACTGATAATTCTCCCCAATCCAGGAAGCCAGATCACA
>VCCN01005548.1:3025-18080 GCA_006491835.1 Architeuthis dux
CTATCTATCTATCTCGGTGTGTTCATATCTATCTATTTATCTCGGTGTGTTCATATCTATCTATTTATCTTGGTGTGTTCATATCTATCTATTTATCTGTGTGTTCATATCTATTTCAGGGTGTACATTTACATCTATCTATTTCAGATACTCCATATCTATCTCAGTCTGTTCATATATATCCTAGATAGTCCATATCTAAATTTGTTTCCATCTGTCTATCAATATATTAGTTTGTCTATGTTTAAACATTTTTGGACTTATCTATCTATGTATCTATCTATCATTTGTGAATTAAAGAAACAGGAAACAACTGACCGCAGCATCTGGGGTGCTCATTACGATGAAGGCCGCATCACTCGTATGTCTGGCCCAATCCGGGTGTGGGCAGTTTTGGCACAAAGGTCAATCCAACGTTATAAGCAATTGGAACAAGAGACAGGTAAGAAAGAAAAAATTCTGCCATTGGTTATTTTCCTTAGCTTCATATATAGGGTTAAAAATTTAAAATTTACTCCTTATTATGTCTAGAAAAAAACATTATTTTTTGTTTTTTGAAAATTCTCCCCTCCCCAAATAAGTTTTTAGTGGGTTTTTTAGTGGGATGTTCAATGCATAATGTAAGTTTATGCAAAATTGGTCCCTTAGTTTATGTCCATCAGCATTTATGTTTTGTTTTTTGAAACTTTGGACTTTTTAGTGATCACTGCCCAACAAAAGACAAGAGAAGTAACTTGTTCGTTGATCACCCCTTTTTCCTTTTTTCAATGAAATTTTGTATGAAGGTTGAAATATCTTTAAAAATAAAGAACCTATTTGTAAAAAATTGAGAAGAGTCATTGACATTCAAAGAGGTATTTGGACAATTGAATTCATTCTTCTTGTCAATTTTGTTTTCCCCACAACGTTTCGGCCGATCCGTTCTGTAAGATATTAACAGATTCAAAATGCAAACAAAAGACGTACTCACACATCCTTTATTCAAGATATTTCAATGAGATTTTGTATGAAGGTTGGGGGAGGTATGAAGACTTTGGTGTAGTGAGTTATGGGCAATCCAATTGTTTGTTTATGTTTATAAACCAAAACCATGTTTTTCATTGCAAAAAACACGTGTTTGGTTCCAATTGGTTTATCTCTTTGCCCTTTTTGAGCCTGCACTAGAGATAGGTATTAATTCAAATATTAAAAATAAAGACTTTTTGGAGGTATTTTACTAGGGGATAAATACAAATAGGTGATTAAAAAAATGGCAATAGATGGAGACAATACGGTAATCAGAATAAGTTTTCTGCCTTTATACTTTTGAGATTTTTATTTTAATCATATATCTAAAGTTTTGTGTTCAATTGTCCAAAAAGCTCTTTCAATTGTTTTTGCTCAATTGTCTATATCCTCGGTATTCAAACTGTGTTCCATGGAACCTTTATATGTGTAGAATATGTAGAAGGGAAAGTTGTTTTTTAAGGGGTTCCCTAGAAAATTTATTTATTGAAAAGGGTTCCCTGAGTAGTTAAAGTTTGAAGACCACTGATCTATATGATCAGAGAGAGTTTTGCTTTAAAAGAAACTAGTCTGACTCATTTAGGAGTCAATGTGCCATAAAACGATAATCCTAACTGCTCTCCCATTTCAGGGGTTCGCTTTTACAGTGAAGTTGGTTCCCTCATTGTTGGCAAGGAATATATCCCAGTTGTACAGAAAATTGCTAACGACCAAGGAATCGCAGTGGAGACCCTAGACAACAAACAGCTTCAAGCCAGGTTTCCATTTCTCAATTTTGGGGATGAAGACATTGCAATTTATGAGCGTAAAAATGCAGGACACATCAGTCCACGAAAACTTGTCAGAGCTGAACTTATAGCTGCTATTGAATCAGGTTGTGATGTGATCAGAGAAATTGTCAAGCAGGTAACGGAAGACAAGATGGACAATGGAACCCCTGTCATGAAGGTAAGATAAAAAAAATCATTTTTGGAAAATTTGGGTACATGCCTGTTCTTTTGTTTTTGTTTTTGTTAATTTAGTGCATTGAAAATACAAGATGTTTCATAAAGGATGCAACTCTAAGGGCAAGAGGACAGAATTTATACACACGTAAATTTTATGCTACAATATTAGTCACTAGGCAGCACTGTACACAGAGACAACAGTATTTAGCAGTTGAAGTGATTGCATCATGCACTAGCCTCATTCGAGCATCCATTCCTTTGTGCTGCATCATCTATGTTGTTTTCCAATCTGTATCTAGGTTAACCCTTTATGGGTCAAGTGACTATATTTGATCACTTGAGGACCTGTCAGCCACATGCAAATATTGTAGCCACACCAACAACATAATCCGCACCAATGTGGTCTGCAAGCTTTGTAAAGTACTCTTGTGCTTGAACAAAGACAGAATCTGTTTTGCGGCATACCACACTCCATTAAATTAGCCTGTTTTTGGTTCTCACACAATTTAAAAATCATTTTTTGTCAATATCAATTTTTTGTATCTATTTATTTTATTGAATGTTATTCATTAATTCTATGTTTTATTTAACTTTCTACTTTAATTTTTTTATATTTTCCATTTTTGGTCAATTTTTGGGTGAGGCACCATATATGATCACTTCATCAGAGGGCGTTTTGCCCCTATAAACAAAAGAAATTTCAGAAAACTTGCAAATGAAAATATCTTGTAATTAGTTCTAGTTTAACATGCAAAAAGGTTGTTTTTATATCTAAAATATTTGTATGGCTGCCCTATAAAGGGTTAAAGGAAATCATTTTCAACATCTATTGTAAAGTTTAAATGTATGTGTGATTGGCATCTTTTTGTAATTTTTGTCTTTAAAAAGTAGTTTTTAGGTTTAAAATAGTTTAAATACAAGTCTGTCAAAAAGACAGTTGCATCGTTTTTTAAACACCCTGTAGAATCTTGCTGAAAAGTTATTATTATATAACATTGTATATGTATGATATGTTTTATGTATAAAAAAGCAAGATGGTGGAAACTAGGTGTTAGGCTAAGAGATCTTTGTTCATGTTCGAGCAAGACCAGTGATAGATCTAGAGAATACACTGCATGTGGAAGAACTTTGTACCCCAGTCCATGAGCATTTGCTGCGTCACATTTGCAACACGAGGATGGATGTTGTCATGCAGGAAAAATCATCAGTTGACTTCCTTACCCAGAAAAAGGTCTTTTCTCTTCCAATGTGTCATTCAAACAAACCAGTTGCTCACTGTAGTGTTGTGGAATAACAGTTTGTCCAAGTTTCACCAATTTGTAATAAAGAATTCCTTTTGAATCCCAACAAACAGAGACAAATCTTTCTGGTTGATTCCTAGTTTCTATGCATACATGAAGATAACTGTTCGCCTTAAAATGAAGTAAGGATTATTTTTCCCATGTAATTTGGTGATATATACTTTTTCAGCCACAACAGAAAAAAATCAACTTCATTTCCATACAAACCTTTAACGTTTCACACACTTGACCACTCGATGTTAAAAACAATGCATAAATAAAATAAATAAAAACAACTTTATTTCCATACAAACCTTATACATTTCACACACTCACCCACACAATGTTAAAAACAATTTAACAATTTAATTTATTCAAAGCTATTACAATATAATTTATGTATTTACTTACTGTTTTTCTTTCATTAATTCTCTTTTTTTGTGCACTTTTTTTAACATCGAGTGAGTGAGGGTGTGTTATTTTTTACAATTTACAATCGGGACCACCTTATTCCCCACGTTGTTCCATTATTTTATTTTTACAGTCTTGTAGACACTAAATTCTTCCAGAAAAAAAAAATTGGACAGAAAATAAAGGCCCAGTTTGTTTCATCTGGGCCAGGATGAAAAGAATATCAGGTCCGAGTGACAGTTAATATTGGTGGCAAATATATATTAGGAAATACAAGACGGGACGTGTGAACAGTGCAATAACTTTATTCAAACTGTATCATATAACAAGTCATAACAAGGGCAATTAACTCTTCCTAACCAGAAGTAGTTATTATCATCAGCAATAACATTGCTGTATATGAAACACAGTTTAGCATTATAGTTACATTGTAAATAGAACCTTACCCCTGAAAGCTTAAAAATCAATTTTTCTCAAAACTGACAAATTTCCTGAGAAACTAAGGTATTTATGGTTTAAATCACACAAAATTACTTGCGATAAATCTTTTTTTCAAATATAATCTGTAGTTCTGTTGTATATCCATCTTGGTTCGTGGGAGAAAAATCCCGAACCTGAACAAAAAGGAAGACTTGAAACTAGGTTTATAAAAATAATAATATTTTTATTTCCTATTGTGGTGGAGAATGCAGAGTGGGAGAGAGGTAATGAGAGCCAACAGACTGTTCCCAACAGGGAAAATGGCCCTGTGCTCTCAAGCCCAGCTGCTCTCTGCCTCTCTGAGGGCGTTCTGTCTCTCTGACTTCTGTGTCTTTTTTATCGGGTTTGATCGCCCACACTGTTTTTCTAGGCACCACCTGCAAGTTCAGTCGATATCCTGTTTATGATTTTTGAACACTGGATGTGTCTTCTGGTCCCTCACACCTTGCAGTTTGGGGTTTTCATCGATATCCTGTTTATAACTTTCAACACCTGTGGGGGGTCAAATTTGTGAACCCCGCCCACAATATAAATAAATATCCAACAGTTCATTTTAAAGCTAACAGGAGTTATTTCCATTTCATGCACGGAAACTCGGAATCTACCAAGATTCTTTTTCTCCTCCCAGTAGATTTTATTCATGTTGAAGGTTGTCCTTCATCTTGGATTCTCATAATAAATCTATTTTTCATTGCCGGCGACCATCTTGTACAAAAATGCCATTTTTCAGTGGTGAGCACGAAGAGAAAGACATATGTTTAAACGCTGACTGATGTATGTTTCCGTAAGTTCTTGTGGAACTTATTTGCCTACCTTCTGAATTTTTCCTATGGCTTTGTAAATGACATAGTACAATTGACTTTGACTGATTGGACAAGCAATAAAGAGCTGAGTAAACTTAAAAGACTCATCTAAGATTTCCCTAGCATTGTGCAAAAGATGGCGCTGGGAACTTTTGCATCAACCTAATAAACACCCTAAATCAGTGTTTCTCAACCTGTGTGCCATGGCACTATAATGTGCGACAACTTTCTCCCAAGTGTGCCGCATAAATCTTTTCAAATAAGCAAACATGTATTTCATTTCTTGAACATGTCCACTACGGGTATTATGTCCGTCATTGTAATGTTTATATATGTATATATATATGCTTAATATCAATAGACATGCCGAAGTGGAAGATAGCCAACAGCCCCCATAAGGAGCCTCATTTCCAGTACCAGATGTGACGGCCCGCAGGTGTGAGCTGGGAAGAGTCTCTTCGACCAGCGGCTATCGACCTGAACACACGCGTATTTGTTCTTCTCTCTTTTTTTCTAAACACAGCTAAATATGGTTCTAACCAAATGCATTTAACCAACACAGCTAAAAACAGAAAATAACAAATGAAGAACACAAAGACGTAATAGTCATGCTTCCAACTAGTGGTTTTATCACTAGATTTTGCGAAATCTCAACCTTTTGAGACAGATGAAAGGGAAAAGTGGTGATGAGTACGTATATAAGTAGGCTGATATAAAACTTTTGTTCATTGACTACTGAAATGTTTTCAGCAAATTCATTTCATTTTTACAGTACACATGAGTCAAATATATTTCTTAGTGTGCCGTCATACAATAAAGTTTGAGAACCATTGTCCTAAATGAATTCATCCAAGTCCAAACATTCATTTGTCATGCATAAGCGAGATTCAACAAGCATCGTATTTCCGACAGGTGGAAACAGATTCTGGAAGGATCATCCATGCCAGGAAAGTCCTTGTTGCTGTTGGATCCTTTTCGGAAAGTCGGAAATTACTTCCTGTGGAACCGGATCTGACTTTCTCTCCGCAGACTGTAACACTTGTACAGATTTCGCCTGAAGACGCACAAAGAATTCAGTAAGATAATTACTTATATCCCCCTAAGTCTCCCAGAAGACAATTTCTTAACCATCAGATACAGGGCAGGACCTTTTTATCCCTGCTACACGTTAATGAAATATTTCATTAACCTGTGGCAGGGAGTTTGTTTATGTTTTACATATTAAGTGGCAGGGATCATTTTTGTATCAAAATATTTAATTAACGTGTGGCAGGGAATGAATGGTAGGGATAGATTTGGCATCAAAATATTTCATTAATGTGTGGCAGGGAATAGCTGGGAGTGGCTGCAATAGATTTTGCATGAAAATAATTCAGTAACATGTGGCAGGGAATGGCAGGGATTAAAAGTGAGCCTCACATAAAATGACCATATCATATCCCATCAATCTCCAATGAAGCAACCATTCCCAAACCGTTTCTAAGTTCCTTAGATGACAATCTTTTCTATTATACCTTTACTTATCTGTTATGCTGGACTAGAAGAAAAATGGTTTACATGGCTATTTAGAGCACTCCTGCTCACTGCAACTCATCTAAGCTCCATAACTGTCTATATCAAGCTCCAGTAGATGGGCCCCCTAGTCATAATACCAGCACATTTGATGCAGTGTAATACTTGCATAGTTTTCTTGTTAAATTCAATGTCTTATATACCATTGCATAAGATATATGAATGAGTGCACATGATAAATACCCAATGAGCCATTTTTAAAAAGTTGAGAAAATCGCATTCAAAGTTTGATGAACTTTCGTTCGCGATATTTGGGTTATTTTTACAATGCTCATTTTTTTTAATTAGAAGCTTGAACACTGCATTACGATTCTGATGCATATCACAATGAAACTTAAATACTTACAAAGTTACAATGCAGAAAGTGAGATTTTTCCGGTTTATATTTTACATACAAAAACATGACTGCTTTTTTAAAGAAAATTGTTATGCATATTAAAATCAAAAGCTTAGTATCAAAGTTTCAAAACAAGACTAAAATGAATATCTTAACTTTAAAAATAACGAAAATATTGTGGGTGAAACTTGGTAAAAAAATAACAAGCAACTTTCACCAGAGTTTTAACAAACACAAAATCAGTGATTATGTTCAAATAATCCACAACAAAATAGTTCCCACAACTGAATCCTTAATTTATGATTATCTGGTGTCATAACAGCGCACTGATTGGCCGAAACGCTGGCCAATCACAGAGCTGCTAGTCTCCTGCTGACTTAAATGGATGTTGGGCTGCTAATAAAAGCTGCAATGGCTCGCCTGAGTGTCTGTCCACTGATAAGACATATTTGGGTCCCTTTTTTGTGCGACTATAAAACCTATTTCTAGTGTGATAACTGACTTGATTTTGATCGCAAATGATGGGAGATGGATTAAAATAGTGTTATCCAGCATAAAAGTATTTTCACAAAAAGTGGTGTGTTGGGCACTTATCATATGTTCTTGAGAGTTAGTTGCATCCCATATACTCTTATTCCTTTTGCTCTATGTATATTTGGGAAATTCTTGTCATTCTTATAGGACAATGCCAAGTATTATCTACAGAGGAAAAGGGGCCTCCAATTGGCCTGAAGGTGTCTTGAAAAATAAAGTTGGTGCTGTTGGTTATTACTTGCTCCCTGCAATAGAGTATGAAGATGGTAAGATATATCATTATATTCCAAGAGTTGTTCGGACTATTGAACTCATTCTTTATGTTGATTTTAGTTGATCCCATTTACAACCTTCTTTGGGTGTACAATCTGTAAGGAGACAGAAGGGTCTCTTTTTCCAGAAAATTGTGGAGCCCTGAAAAGAAATAGTGGCAAATATACCTATCGGCTCAGCTCATTCCCACAAAGGCAATTCCATTCTCAGCAACCCATGTAACACAAGTGATTCCATATTATTTTTTAAGTGAGAACGCTCTCCAATTGCTGAAACTCACACTGGCCTGACTTATACACCTGTCTGTCAGATTAATGTATGCTGCTTCCTTCAATTTTCCCTCCAGCAATGTTCCCTATCTATTATTTAGACCTCATCCCAGTTGGAATAAACCCTTCTCCCTCCAGATATGGTCAACCATACCAGACTTTTCTACTTCCCTTCTATAATAAAAAAACGAGTTCAGTACCACCCAAAAAACGTAATTTTGGAAAACTGGATATAGTTTCACATTGCACCACTAGGTGTCACGAGTCCACACTATTGATTGTTTCCTGTGGCACATTTGTTGATTTTTGAAAGTTTACCACGCAATTAATGAAGAACTTTGTCTGACCATTGATGAGATATCTAAGGTGACTGGTTTCTGTTGGAGTTCATGACAACGAATGTTAACAAAAGATTTGAAAATGAAATGCATTTCTGCAGAATTCATGCCCGTTTGCTCACAGAGGATAAAAAAAAAAAACAATCGTTTGAATGTGACCCACAATTTCTTTCCTAAGTTGTGACCAGGGATGAGTCTATGGATCCGGTTATTTTCAGGTCCCCCCTTGTAGTCTGAACAACTCTTTGATAATGACTCTCCGAAAAATTATATAGAGATATATTAGAAACCGTCAAATGAAAACTGTCAACAGGTTTCTTCAGTGTTTAAGTGATTCTGGCTGTCTATTTATCTATGTATCTGTCACGTGTACAGGCGACACCAATGGAGCTTTTCTCTTTATTATATGTAGAAAAAAATGGCTTTTTTGTTTTTGGAAAATTCCTCCGCAAAATAAGTTTTCTTTTTGTGGTGGTTCAATTTACAATGTAAGTTTATGCTAAATTGGTCCCTTAGTTTATCTGGCAGCATTCACACTTGTTTTTTGTTGAAAATTCAAGCTTTTTAGTGATGCAACAAAAGGCGAGAGGAGCAACGTATTCATTGATCACCCCTTTTCCCAATTTTGTCAAATTGATCACCCCCAACACAGCATGCTGCTAAAAGACGTTGGTCATATGACAGTTTCTATTGAGTGACTGACCAGACCTGTCGTCTTAACTCTTAATTTCATGAACTGCGTGATGCTGCCCCTAATTGACAGTGGGACTCTTTTGTGATGGAGATAAAACAGATAGTATAAAAAAATAAATTGAAAAAATTTACATCAAGGTGAAAGGGAGCTAACTTTGATTATTCCCCTTGATATTACCATTTAAATTTTTTTGTATGAATCTAAGAGTTAAAAATTGACTTTTCTCTCCTCCTCCTCAGGAAAGTATTATATCAAAATGGGTCACTGGGATGAACTGCTTAAGGGCTTTTTGACATCTGCAAAGGAAGTGCAAGAATGGTTCAAAGGAGATGGTGACCACCATCTTGGAAAACAGCTCGAGCAGGCAATCATCAATGTTGTTCACGGTGAGACTTTAGAATTTTCATCCCAAATGTATATAATTTTTGTATAAAAAGTATGTCTGTTATGTGGACGTAAGGAAATCCGACAGAGTGGTAGAGGTAATTTGACAATGTGGAAATGAAAGATTGAGAATAGTGTGTTACTGTTGTATAGCCATCTTGGACTTCAAGAAAAAGGAAGACTTGAAACTTGGTTTATAAAAATATGATGATATATTTTTATTGCATCAGATACATCGTGCCATGGCGGATAATGAAGAGTAGGAGAGATAATGAGAGCCGGCAGACTTTTCCTAACCGGGAAATTGGTCTTGTGTCTTCCCAAGCCTAGATGGTCTGTCTCTCTGCTTTCTGAGGGCGTCTCTATCGCTTTTATGGGGTTCAAACGCCCATGCTGGTTTTCTAGCCCACCACCGATAGGTCGATATCCTGTTTATAACTTTCAACAGCTGTCGCTGACACCTTGCAGTTTAGGGTTTTTGTTGATATCCTGTTTATAACTTTCAACACCTGTGGGTGTCAAATCTGTAACCCCCACCCAAGGCTGCCTAAATATCTAACATTATATCTTAAACATATTTATTATCATGAAGGTAAGCCTTTATGAATTTTGCTGCTGCAAAGCAGCATCAGAAGGAGTTTGAATACTGCAGAAAAGTGATGCAATCCATGTTGGAATAACCGAATACTATTTCTCACTTCATTCAGCTATCCCAACATGGAATTGCTGCACTTTTCTGCAGTGTTCAAACTTCTGATGATGATACCGCTTTGCAGCAGTGAAATGCATAAAGGCTTTTCTTCATGATAATAAATATATTTGAGACGTAACACACTTTTCTCGAGCTTTCATTTCCACATTGTTAAATTATCTCTATCAATTTTGTATAAAAAGTATGTAATTATCATACCAAACATATTCATTCCTAAACTGTCCGTAATGTTTAAAACAAGCACTGTTTAAGGTTTTATTATGATTTAATGTTTTTGTTTTCAGCTTATACTTAGTTACATTAATTTGTACAGCAATACCTTAACCATACTACATCAAAACACGCACTATTCAACATATTGCTGTATAATGTTAGTATCAAAAGTATATCCTTTTCATACCAAAATGTATAATTTTAGCATCAAAAGAATATAATTTCATTATCAAAATTGTATAATTGTCATACCAAAAGTATATCATTTTAGTATCAAAAATATATAATTATCATACAAAAAGTATAATTTTTCATACTAAAATTATATAATCAGAAGTATGATGAATATAAAAACATTTAATTAGTTGGGAACCTATATTTGCTCGGCGCCAGTGTGAATGACTGCTAAAGGAGTGGCCTAAATCGTAAATGTAAATAAAGAAACAAGGGTCATGTTGGAAGCAACCTTATACGCAGGTTCTGCTCTACCAACTGAGCTAACAAAACTCCCATGGTAGGCAGGAGTTTTTAACCGTACACTTAGCTGGCCCCTCTACTCACACGTTCGTATATAGGCATGAATATAATGTGGTCCCCTATGCTGACAGCATGAAATCAAATAATGGATAATTTTATATCCGACAGAATATGATAAGTATCATAACAAAAGTATATAATTTTACGATCAGAAGTATATGAATGAATGAATGACTTGGCTCCACGAACAGAGATTGGGACGGGTTTTCCATATCTTTATTCAGGTGCTAGGTCGGCGGGGCCAGAACGCTGTCTGCGCAATGTAGTTTTACGGTGAAGTGCATCGTGCACACAGCCGATCCCACCCTTTAAACCTTGGGTTTGTACAATATGGTCCACCGTAGTTGCACGGATAGCAGCATTGTTGTACATTTGACAGGAGTTTCCTTCTCCTGACAGGTGCCCGAGCTGGCTATAGGGCCTGCCACCCCGAGGCAGATGCTGTGCTGGCAGTAAAGGACAGCTGCCCCGTTTCCGGAGGTGTAAACCTGACAGTATGGCTACCCGTGCAGAAATATGTATTAAAGTATAATATATATAGAAGTGCAGGTTTGAGAGACACCACCATTTATGCAGATGCCCGAGCTGGCTGTAGAGGACTGCTGCCCCTTTCTGGGGTTGTAACAGAAGTATATCACAAGTATATAAGTATCATACAAAAGGTATATAATAATTTCCAAAGGTAAGAATTGAGATATAACCTTTACATAGAGATTATAAGCTTTCTACTGATGTACACTTGTAACGTACACTTTCTACTGGTGTACACTGGTTGCAATTGTAGTTTATTGCACTGCTGTGGTCTAATCCTTATGTCATTATGTTTTTCTTAACAGGCATCAAAGTGTTGGGAGTCTACACTGACCGCTGTGTGACCACTCTAACTCCAAACAGCCGGCCCTACATTGACTTGATTACCCCCCACCTTGGGGTGATGTTAGGGGGTAATGGCTACGCTGGAAAGTCAAGTGATGAACTGGGACGTCTGGCAGCGCGTATGATGGTTGATGGCTGCTGGGAAGAAAAGGAATTAGCCTGGGATGATTTTAAACTACAGACAAAATGAATGAAAATCAGTTCATATATAGCTACGATGCAGAGGAGATAACTGTGAAAAATAATTCCTGGATCCGCCCCAGAATTTAAACAATTCCTCCTTAGCCCATTGTCCACCTTTCTACAATACTCAATGGACCAAGGGGAAGGTTTTAAAATAAAAAGCTTTTTGATTTTTAGAATAATAAATAATATTGTGGGATCTGCGTTTGTGCTCACACCAATAATAATGATCCAATTTCCATCTATCTATTCACCCAGATATTTAAATTGAATGTGATACAAGTGTTTATGATGGTGATATTTTTCAAGTAAGGTATGATTCAATGAATACATAATTCAAATCCATGATCTTTTATTGGGGCCAAAGCCCCCATTTAGGCCATCCACAGGAACTAGTTAGTATTTTTTATAGGGAAGAGTTTTTGATCCAAGGAAGTGGTCAGAGCCCAAGTTTAGAGAATATTGAAACACTCGACCACTGTAAAAAATAATTTTATTAACAAAATAAAAACCTGAAATAATTATTCAAGAGCCCTTTCCAATTCCTCTTCAGTTTTACCGAGCTTTTGCATAAAGTTCGACCATTGCTGTCTTAGATTGGCATCAGCACCGGTTCCACTTTTTCTCTCAAACTCCTTAAACACTCTAGTTAATGTTACTGCATTTTCAGATAATAATAATGGATAGAACCCCGCTAGCTTCTCACATAACGAGAAGACGTTAGCACTGAAAAATGGTAGATAGCGTTGCTGGACCTTGCGTAGAGCCTCCAAGAGTGTCTCCTTTGGTGATATATCAGGATGCCTGCTGCAGGCCTTCAAGAGTTTGCCAATCGAAAGAAAGGTACACTGCTTTATTTGAGACGTCTTTGCAAGCAAGTAACCTTCAAGCAACGGCTGGAGAAGGACCGCAGCATCTGTGCAGAGGTCGTCGGCATCTGTCGTCTTCTCAATTAATTTGCCGACAAAATTAAAACCCAGCAAAGACGTTTCGGACAGCCTCAGGTTCTCCACTTTAAAGAGATTATCTTTGATGGTGACCAGAACAAAAGTTCGGAAACTGGTAAAGTCTTGAATGGTACCCCTCAGGGAAGGATCCGTGAGGACATTGACGAGAGGGTGGATCTTGACCAAAGAGAGGGTGAGGCTGATATCTTGCGGGGTAGTAGACTGGTTGAGGGGGAAACGAGGTAGGTACTGAAGTACCAAGTCACGTAACCGCCGTTGAACGTAAGGGTTTTGTTTGCTATTGATCTTGCTTAGACCCGAGACAAAGAGGTGGAAGGTTTTCTGAAGGGACGACTGGACGAGCCGATTGAGAGGCTTTGTCGGTACAAAGAGAGAGTGCGGAAAAACGAGGCTGTCGATTATCTCGGGCAAACAGGGAGCATTAAAGAGCAGGGGGGTACAGTTCTTGACCAAATGACCAACAACATTGTAGATATGATACAACTGGTTGGAGTCCGAAGGTGTTTTTAACACAGATTGGACGCAACGGCTGAGCTCGCCGAAATAAAGTTTTGCTTCTTCCCGTAGGTCAATTTTAGTCTTCCAATCCTTGGCCTCGTTGTGGACTTCACTGAATTTTTTAAACAGTTCAACCAGAGCATCGGAGATATCAGCCTCGGGATCAAAGGGGCCAAAGATTCGTGCGACACTCGGAAAGCAGAGAACATGTCGAGTGACTGAACGTAATTGTTCTAAAAATGCTGATGTTGACCCCAATAAAAGCCAGCACTTGATCCAACATTGGATTAATCTAAGCTGGATAGAATCCTTGAGAGGCTTGTCAGGATCATCTAAAATGTTTTCTTTTGTTAACGGGTCATCCAAAATATGACCCAAAAAACGAATGGTCACCTTAATGTTGACCAAAGGATCACAGGCAAATTTCAAGAGGACAACACTTGAAGCAGGACTCCAATCCGGAAAGACAATTGAAAGCATCAAAAACTGTGTTGCAAGATCCGCCACCTCAGGCAAAGGAGTCTGGGTTTTAGCATGTGTTTCAATAAACGGAAAGATATTCACCCACAATGTTTGGGCCATCTGCTCGTGATGGTCATTCGGAATATACATGTCCCCTTCTTCGGCTCTCTGCGATTTGATCAACATAAGCAGTTTTGTCATAATCGTAATGAACAGCGAAAGCACACGACGCATCTCATAGTTACGGCTGACAGGTAGGATTGAACTCAGGTCCTTTGTAATCAATCTATACTCAGAGAGGCTGAGGCTCTGGCTGTGTTCGACCAGATCCTGGAGATCCTCGATATACACAACTAGGAGATCCCACATCTTCTGCCTTTTATTTGCATCTGTGTCCAGCGACACAAATTTCCGGGCAACAGACCCAACCAATGGCATTATTCTTTCAGCTAAAAACTCAATATCCCTGTTCCACTTGGCACAGACGAACATTGCGGTAGAGATCCCCCGCAAAATAACACCCTGCCGTTTAGGGTCCGTCACAGAAAAGTCAATCATTTTATAAAAATCACAAAGCTGTTCCAGAAGTTGATTGTCGTTGGTGCAGAGAGCAAGAGTCAAGAAGAGCTCCGTGAAATAGGTGAGACCAGATTCTGTGAGTTCTTGCATGCCCCGCTGATGAAACTTAGACAGAAGGCGACCTCGGAAGTTACGCCAGCTACTGGGATTTTCATCCTTCATAGCTTCCTGCAGCAAGGAGCAGACAAGACGAAGAAACAAATGGAAACTGCTGTCCTTCAAGAGAGTTGATCGGTTTGGGTTTGGAGTTTGCCAATTGCAGCAGTCTTCGAACAATCCGCTGGCTGTATGACGAAGCGTTTGCAAGCCTGCGACTGTCAAAGTTGTAACCTATAAGAACAACATATTTAGAATTTCATGCTCTGAAGATGGTGTGAATTAACATTTAAATACGGATTAAATCAGTGGTTCTCAAACCTACAGTCGCGATCCAAATGAGGGACACGGGATGGTTTGAAAAAAAATAATGAAAATAAAAAATGTAAAAAAAAAGTTAAGCATAACAAATATTGCAAATATATTTACATCACAATTTTGGAATATAAAGCATCATTGAGACTCTGGAACAGGAAAATACAGGTATACCTTTAATAGTGTGGTAATTCATTCCAAGGTTTTTTATACTGTTGAAAAACCACTATATCCAAGGTCCTAATCCAAGGTGGGTTTTTTTTCAGCTTATACTTAGTTACATTAATTT
>VCCN01005548.1:29343-46786 GCA_006491835.1 Architeuthis dux
TACTCATTTGCATATTTGACTTTTAAATGTATAGATATTATTTTCATTCTGTTTAATGATTGATGTAACAGTTGATACTGGAAGGTCAAGTTCATTGGAAATACTTGAGAACCTATTTCATCATTCTCATTGATTCTTCTTTCTTCATCTTTGACACTACAGCTAAAAGAACAGTGTTGGGGGTGATCAAATAAAAAAATTGGAAAAAAAAAAGGTGATCAATAAATATATTACTATTATATATTATATAAAGTTTGAATTTCTTTTAAAATATGCGTGAATGCAGCCGGATACAAACTAAGGGACCAATTTAGCATAAACTCACATTGTAAATTGAACCCCGACTTAAAACCTATTGGGGGTTAAAAAAAAGAAGTCTTTTTCTAGACATAATAAGGAGTAAATATTTAAATTTTCAGTCCTCTATCTCCATTGGTTTGGCCTGTACATATGACACATATATACATAGATAGCTATCCTGCCACCAACCCAGACTCATTTGAAAACTGAAGAAACATATAAATCAATCTTTATTATTATTGGATGAAGTATTGTAACATATCACTTTTTATTAAATTTGACCTTCATACTGTCATCCTAATTTTAGTTGTTTTTATACAACTTATTAATTCAGACCACTGTTTCTATGGCAAGGCAGTGGCCTGAATTAATCAGTTGTATAAAACAACTAAAATTAGGATGAAGGTAAAACCTAGTCAAATTTAATAAAAGTAATGTGTTACAATACTTCATCTAATAATAATAAAGATTAACCTCTGATTTATTTTTCGTAGAAGATAGGTTTCTTCATACCACTATTTTTATTAAATTTGACTAGTTTTTACCTTCATCCTAATTTTAGTTGTTTTTATACAACTTATTAATTCAGGCCACTGTTTCTATGGCAACGAATAACAGCGCAATTGGAAATAAAGAGTATACAATACTCCAATAATAATAAAGATTGATTCATAAAAAACTACTAGGTCTCATATGTAAAACAACATAAATATGGCGCAGAGAGTCGGTTGTAGGGAGTGAGTTACTAAGTGTAAATCAGCAAATCAGCTTCTGCTAATCCATGAAGTCTTTGTGGCTGATTTGTAAAAAGCAGCTAGGTGTAAACTAGTCACCCTCTGGCAATGAGGGAGTGAGTTTGATTCTCACTGAAGGCTTACTCTTTATTTCTGATTGTGCTGTTATGTGTTGCCATAGAAACAGTGACCCGAATTATTAAGTTGTATAAAAACAACTAAAATTAGGATGAAGGTAAAAACTAGTCAAATTTAATAGAAAAAAGTTGGTATGGAGAAACCTATGTTTGCAATTTTGGTGACAGTTTTGGTTGACTGTTTCTAATAATGTTATCTTGGTTTTATTTATATCCATGGTTTTACCGTGAGTTTGTTTTGGCTCGCAAATCCAAAAAATATTTCAATCTGGCCCACGTCCTAAACAGTTTGCCAACACCAGTATTAGGGTACTGCTTTTTGTTAGAAGTTCAGTTCATAAAAAACAATGTTCCCTGGCACCTCATCATGGATTAATGGTAAGCAAGCTGGTCTCATGGATCATACTCGTGGCCTTATGCTGAAAATAAGCTGAACATAGTCAATAACTAAGCCATAATATTCCTCATGAAAAATATTTTTCTTCTATTTTCCAGAAAAATATTCCTCTTTGCACAAATTAGTTTCTGTTGTAATACCCCAGCTGTGGAAAAAAAATGACTAAAGTTGTGTGTAGCTTGTCATAATCCTCTGGAAACTACCTGTCAAACCTACAACCTTGGAGTCTTGCTGCTATCCGCACCACGTCAGTGGACCATGTCACACAAACCATTGGTTTAAAGGGTGGGGTCGGCCGTGTGCATGTTGCACTTCACTGTAAAACTCTATTGCACAGACTTTAGAGCTATTCAAGTTCAGGCATCTCCGACCTAGGACCTGACATGACCTCTGGACAACAGGAGTTGGCTTGTGCTATTTTTAGAAGCACTTCCTGTTGTCTAGACAGTTGACCTTGGGGTCAACCTAGCTTCCCTAATTTGCTGCACTTTTAGGCAATACTCACTAGTCAGAATCAACTTGTCAATGAAGCTAGTCACACCTATTTCGGTGTCTCCTAAATCAGCATATGAAAAGATCAACTGAATCTTCTTAATACTAACAACACCATTCTTCCTCCCTATCTTCTCAATCACTAACCACTACTAAAAGCCACTAACTAATATTAATACTAAAGAAGAAACAGACAACTGAAAGAACAGATTTCTCACCTTGTGTTTTCTACATATAAAATAAGGTAGGTTCTTTTTCATTTACATTGTTTGACTTTGTGACTTCCTTCGAAGCCCAAGTCATCACATAGCTGTTACGGATAGCTAGGGATTTCAGTAATTTCATGAAATCACAATCAGTGTAGTAATGGTTAAGCTGGTGATGCTGACCATTACTATTGTAATGAGTTCGATCCTCACTGGGTGCCCCACTACTGTGGCCTTGTATCAAACTAAGTTAAACTTGTAAATATCAAGTATATTCTGCTTCAGTATTTAAAGTGTATATACACTACTGTTTTCACTAGTTTCACAATTTTTGTGTACCAAGCAAGAATTTAAGTTACTATCAATGGCTTGTAAAACTAGTATATATTTCAAATAGTCCTTCAACGAAACGTTGTGTTAACAACACAAACAACAAGAAGGAGTTCAATTGTCCGAAGAACTATTTGAATGTTAATGACCCTTCCCAAAACTATAGAACAACACAAACAACAACAAGGAGTTCAATCGTCCGAAGAACTATTTGAATGTTAATGACCCTTCTCAAAACTATAGAAAATATCTAATATATTTTTACTATACTTTTACTATTTTTATGTTAAAGCAATAAACATGCCGAAGCAAGCACCCAGCAGCCTCCATTCCGTTTCCAGTCCCAGAAAGCGCAAACCGGAAGAAGGAACAGCACAGGCATAGCCCTGATCAACACGTGACTTTTCATTCCATCTTCTTTTCTTAACACGGCTAAACACGGTTATGAATCAATCGCATTCTAATCACAGCTACAACAGAAAGAACAACAAAGCGAACAAAGATACTAAACACCACCAGAACGTTACATCGACTAAACTTGTTTGAAGATTTATCACGTTACAAAGAGATAGATTATTGATCCATAAAGGATTTTACATTAAATTAAGTAACATATATTAGCTAAATACTTGTTGAGATAATTATATTCCAGCATTGTCGGTGTTGGGCTTAATTCATTGTCATTAAATACTGTGGATAGGTTTTTTTCCCTTTATATAGAATTAATGATAGATCCATGACAGTACTAGAAAGTACTCAGAGAGCACATACCTCTGCCATTGTCACTAAAAACTTAATGAAAAACAGTTCTACGATGCAGGGGAAGTAAATGTAAAAAAATATTCCTGGATCTGCCCCAAAATTTAACCAATTATCCCTTACCCCATGGTCTGCCATTGATTAACAGAACATCTTGTCAAGCCAGCACCGGACTGTTCACCCGGTCCTTTCTCACACACTGCTCCATGGAGGACACATATCAGTATGTTCCCCTACGAGACGCCATACTCATATAGAATTACAGCGATCATCATCTGCTGAGGGGGGAGGAGGTGGCTATTTGCAAACGCCCACCAGGCCCCCAATGGGGGGGGGGGGCAAAGCCTTATTAATATTAGTTCACTTACTGAAATGTTTTTTTCTGATTAATTTCATTTTTAAAGTACATCAACTCACAGTACACTCCCTCATTACTACTGCAAAATATATATATATAATTCCATACCCTAATTATGGCCCAATACATTATCACCCATAAAGAAGGAACAAAAAAAAGGCTTAATTTTCCCAAAATTTTCCATGGTTTTGCCGGAATTACACTGATTTGTCTAAAATTTAACACGTTTCGCCTGAATTTGGGGGAGGGGCACTTGCTCCCCTGGCTCGTATACCTATGTGTTTGACATGAAATGCCTAAGGAAAATACTATTAGTCAGATGGAATGACTTTGTAACCAATGACAAAGTTAGGCTATTAGGTAAAAATAAAAGTCCAGTCTAAAGATAGGGTTTTCTGCAGTTCTACCTATCAAGTCGAAGGCTTGAAATAAGCTCCAAATTGAGAATGTTTTAAGATGTGCTCTCTCACTAATAGACCCATAAACCGAAGAACTAGTAGCAAAAAAACAAGAACAGAGATCATCTTGATGTGTATATTAGTTACGATAGCAGAATTCTTATTATTTTTGTAATAAATTGGAATTTCGAATGATGTGTTCTAATTATTTTCACTTGCTTTCTTTGAGCAACAAATACACAGCAGCAGCTGTACAATTATAATATTAAACTAATTCTTAGTATGAAGCTGTCTAATTATACGTAAAATAAATTCATTTGAAATTATTCTTTGTTGCAACTTAATAAATGGAAAGGGGGGGATTACTAGTAATCTTATTGACAAAAGTGGGGAATGACTCAAAACGGTTGGGAACAGAGTACCTGCGCAGTCTGTCTAGGATCAAAGTGTCACTACCCAATCCCCTACCTAGGATCAGAGCAGTGGTGGGATTCAACATTTTTAGGATCCTGTTCTCTTTTTTTTTTACATCCCTAAAGTTTTCGTCCATGGAATTAGGTACCGGTTCTTTCTTTCTCTTGGACCTATGCACTCTACCAGGCAGAACCACAAAGGCCCACACACACCCTCGGACAGGCCCGCATTAACACCCTAAAACCTAAATGAAAACAAAGAATTTTTTTTTTACAATCTTCAAAAAAGAAGTAACGGAATACTTTGAAGCGATACTTCCGAACAAATGGCAGAAAGTAAGGGTCTAGTTTAACATTTAGTTACATTGAACCCCCCCACCCCCCCAAAAAAAACTTGGAAAAGCCTAGTGACGAGTACTTTTATTCCTACAAACTTACTGAGTGGACAAAAGGACCATTGTTTTTGGACATCCTGATATTTTCCACTTATCTCAATTAACCAATTTCAACATCATTAAGTTTCCTGTTTGTTTTAGATTTTTAGTTACAGTTTATGACCCTTGTTGTAATTTGAATTCTAATTTTAGAACATCATGTTTTTGGAAACATATTCTTTTAGCACTTAATAAAATTATTTGCTTTTTCTGTTTCTACTTTGTATCGCCAATACCAGTGCATTTTTAAATTCTTCTAAAAACTTGCTAATGAGGTCTAGCAGGGAAGAGCAATGCCAATGCCAATGCACAGCAGCAGTTCTTTCTGGCCACACCAGAGATGTCACCCCTCTCAACAAAGTTTAAAGGGCAATTTGTTGTGCTCATAAACCACAAGAACACCATGAGGTACAACCACGTGCTGTCAAGAAAGAGCATGACACTGTCAACAAGATCAAGGCTGCCATACTGAATCACGGTAATCCCTTTGGTGCACAAAGCGATCAGCGTTACAACTTCATGACACATGCATATGTTCCCCAAGAGAGTGTCCAACAGATTTTGAATGTTGATGAAAGAACAGAAAGAAGCAAAACAATGCCATGTTCTTATCAGGAAACAAGAAGCAAACTGTTAAGGCCCAAAACCGATCGGTAGATCTGAAAGAAACAAAATAACTCTATTGTCGGATTATGGTTCTAGCCAGATCAAACTGGGACATCGATCAGAAGAATTCAGTTGGAAACTACGAGTTACTGACTCCCAGGGCATTGTTTTCCCCAGATGGATCCATTCTTCCATGTACTGACAAGTCGAAGCTCATACATTGCCTGGAAAAGCTGGAGAAAACCAATGAAACCCATCAAAATGCACAAGCCCCAGCATCTGAGGATCATATATGTGAAACAGAGATGTCTTCAGAAACCTTTGAGAGTCCAAGAATTGCCATTGTTGATGGAATGGTGCTTGTCCATTAGATGGCAAAGACACTTGGGACAATCAGTACAGTCAAAGATCTTGGCCAACACTTCAATGACAGGCTCCTGGTGTTGACAGGTTATTCTGTTCTTTGACACCTACAAATCTGACATGTTGAAGCAGCAAACAAGGGAGAAACGACAACAAGGCAAACATCCCATTCAGTACCAGATTGCTGATGACACAAATATTAAAGATATACCAATGGGACACTTCCTATCTTACGAAAAGATGAAAGTCAATCTAACTAAATACCTTGCACAATCAGTACTGAAGAATAACACAAACAGCCAAAAGTTAGTCATCACATCAGCATGCAACTGCAACATGCAATTTGAAGATAACAACCATGAGGAGGCTGACACATTGATGATTTGCTTAGAAGCAGCTGCATCACAGCGCTGTCCTGAAGCACGGATGGTCTTCTTCAGCTCAGATAAAGATGTCTTGATTCTGGCTTTTGCACACTACAAAAAGCTCTGCAGGCACACTGCGATATATATGGCATCAGGTATTTTGGAGATTGAGCCAATCTGGATTGCACTGGGACGAGACAAGGCATCAGCGTTATCAGTATTCCACGCATTCACTGGAGCAGACAATGTTGAAAGATTCTCTGGAGTAGGCAAAACCAAGTGGTTTCAACAATACATGAAAGTTGACAGGAACATCATCTCAGCAGTGATGAAACTGACAGAGTAAGGCGACCTAACAAAGGATGTGAAGGATTCATTGGCCAACTTTGGCTTGCACAAACCTTTAGTCTGGGGGCCAGCAGGGTCTATCCTGCACCCCCCCTGAATCCTATGACCAAAATGTTCCTTAGGAACACCTAGCTTCACATTTCAGGCTGTAACCTTTTAAATCCAACAGATACAAATTGACAATACACTGTTTGAAAGCTAATGAAATTATCTTTCTAACAATATATATATATATCAAGGATTAATTTCACAATCCATAGACTTTGGACTGTGTACTTGAAGTTTTCTCCTAAAATGCAGAATACTTAGCTTCACGTTTTGGGCTGTAACTTTTTAATCCCAGCAGATACAAATTGGCTGAGGAACCTCTCGTCCTAACGATTATATATGTATATACCTCCATCAAGAATTAATTTCACAATCCATAGAATTTGGACAGTGGACTTGAAATTTTCTCGTCAAATACTGATGTTTTGGGCTGTAACTTTTCATGCCCGACAGATACAAATTGACAACATACACCGTAGGAAAGCTGATAAAATTCTCTTTCTAACAATATGTATGTATATATCTCCTTCATGAATTAAATCCACAATCCATAGACTTTGGCCTACAAAGTATACTTGAAATTCCCTTGTAAAATGCTGAAATACCTATAAATTAATTACTTTCATGGTAAAATAAAGTGTATTTTTGAATTCCTCATGTCTGAAAACCATGATTTAGCCTTTTAAAGTACTCAGATATCTCAATTAAGAGACGAGATATGAAATTCTGTTTTCTTCTTTTTTTTTGGTGTGTGTTGGTGGCCATTTTGTTTTATGCAAATGAGGTAATTCATCCCAACCTTTTTCTTGGGAACATTTTTTTCTGAAAGAGGACATCCTAAGGAACATTTTGGAACCCTACTCATAGGATCCTGTGCATGGAGGGTAGGCCCTGCTGGCCCCAGACTACTTTGTTTGTGTGGAAGTGACTGCGAAAATGACACAGACTGTAATGCCGAAAATGAAACTCAGGACAGTGTTGAACAGCATATAGCATAACTTATAGTTCAACCTGATAGCTAACAAGGCTACTTTCCTGCTTTATAAATCCATACCTATAACTCCAAAGGACTTGCAACATGTATTATGTAATAACGTTATATCACAAATGTAAAGATAATGATTTTCAGTTACTTTTTTGTTGCTTTTCTATAATCATGAGCAGTATTTTGAGGACTTTATTGGATTCCTTCGCCCAGAAAACATTGGATTAGAACAATCAATTACGTTTCTAGGTTGACTAGAAGCCGAGATAGCACACATTGTGTATTTTATGGCGGCCATTTTGAAAATCTAAAATGGCAGTCATGCATGTGTTTACACAAATGCCAACATTATTCTTTTAATTTCCCATGCTCTGAAGATTCCAAAAATGTATAGTTTTGCTAATCTACAAACACTTTGAACAAAAATACATAGTGAACCTGACAGTGCAAAATATGTATTTTATGTAATAAAGGTATGTAAAAAGGAAGCTATTGCAGATGGGATTAAAGACTAATAGTAAACTAACTCCAATATTAAATATGTATATCTGACTCCATTAAAAGTTATGGTAAAAACAATAACAATGATGAGAGTGTCATAGAAGCGTAGTAATCTCTAACAGTAAACTGTAGTAGTAGCAATAGTGCCTATAGCAGCCTTAAGGGTCAGTGCTACCGATAATAGGCTATGGTGTTGATCAGACTAGAGAAAGAAAGTGGGTAATGTTAATGATGCGCATAAGAGATATCTTTCTTTCTCCACCTTGTTCTTCAGTAGTAAAAGGAATGAAAATACATGCATGTGCAAGGATGCAGTTTGCAAACAGTAATAAAATTCAATGTGAATAAAGAAATACAAATACTCTGCAATGATAATAAGAAGTATATTTATTATAGAAGATAATAACAAAAAGTAGTTCTCAGCTAAGAAGAAGGAAGGAATACATTTTAAAGTGTTTGTATACTACTTAGTAAAAGTGTATGTAGTTTGTTGAAGATGTCAAGGAAGAGAGTATGTGTATATGTATGAATGTGTATGAATGTGTACGTGATCAGAGGTGAGAGGCGCGTCTCTGTGGAACTGTCATAGATTTGTCAAAGCGACAAATCTGACTGAACAAAGATGAAGATTAGCTGGGTCTTCTTATAGTAAGAGGAGAGTGGAGGAATGTGTGAGGTCGAAATTGTGGTGTGTTGGAATGGGTATCGTCAAGTATCCAAGATGAAATGTAAGCTGTCAAGATACATCGTTTTGCCAGACTTGTTGTCTACAAAGCGTATTAAATTCGAGACAAGTACGGATTTTTCATGCCCTGAAAAGTTGGTTCTCTAAAAGACGAGATAACCTTATTTCTCGGAATAAAAATCTGGATTGTTGAAAAGGAAAATTGGTGTCAAGTGCTTTCCACTTGCTGGGCGTAGTGCGTGATTGCAAAAATACGCTACAGGTATATCACAAATGTAAAGATAGTGGTTTTCAATTACTTTTTGTTGCTTTTCTATAACCATGAGCACTGTATTGAGGCTTTTATTCAATTCCTTGACTCAGAAAACATTCAATTAGAATAATCAGTTAAGTTTCTAGGTTGACTAGAAGCCGAGATTGTGTATTTTACGGAGGCTATTTTGAAAATCCAAAATGGCGGATATGCAGATGACTACGCAAATGCCAACATTATTTCTCTGATTCCCATTGTTCTGAAGATTCCAAAATGATTTTCTATGATGATCATTTTGAAAATCCAAAATAGCGACCATGCATGTGTCTGTGCAAATTTCAACATCGATTTCTGGATTCTCCATGCTCTGAAGATTGCAAAAATGTATAGTTTTGAAATCTCCAAAAACTTCTCACGAAAAACAGCAGTGAACCTGACTATTGCTTATATTTCAACAGATTTTTGCTAAAAATAGTAATGGTAACATGCGAATAGTTAAAGAAATTCAGGGACCCCATCACTGGATCAGAGTGTAGCATCTGTGCACTCATTGAAAAGTGTCACACACACAAACACAATATATGGTTGGCCGACTAGTTTGTGTGAAACTATTGAGTGGTGACAACTGAGCGAGGACAATTGAGTGTGGGTACAATTGAGCGTGAGACATATTGATACAAATATTAAAAGTAAATAAATTATACGGAGCGTGCATATAAATAAAACATTTTTTTTACATTTTTTATTTTCACATTATCATTGTGTGATTGAAAACACGAATGACAGAAGGTATAATAGAGATCCGTCAATTGTCCTCCTCTCAATTGTCTCACGCTTAATAGTATCAACACTCAGTTGACCCGCCCAATAGTCTCACGCCCAATAGTCGCCCCACGCAATCTATATGGATACACATTGCGTTGTATATATGTGTATAAATGCAGATTAGAATAACGATCTTAGAGTTGTGATAAAAAGCAACAAAAATAAAATGAAAGAACTTTAAAAAATAATTAATAATAATTTTAAAGTTGTTTGTTCAATGCATCTGGCCAAATTATGGCAAACTTTTTTTATTTTTTCAATGGAGCTCATGGAATGTATGATAAAAACATACAGTTTTGATAACTGTTTTATTTTTAGTGTCTGCGTGTGTGTGTGTCTATGTGTGGTAGTCTGCCTTGTGGCAAATAACACCTGCATCATTTCCCATAGCGCGAGTAGTCGGTTTTCGAGTCTTTGTAAAAAGCCAGTATTTTGAATGGTGATTTTCAAGGCAGGCGCTTGTCACTTGGAAGATCAACGCAACACAATCTTTGGCCTTAAGTATGGGTATGCGCGCCATGTGTATTACGACGTACGTATGACCATGTCATATGTCAGAGACTTTACTCTTTTTATCTTTGGTTTGTATCTTCTGTCAAACTCCGGGACAAAGTCAGGAGTTGACTTTGTTTTCCTACCGTAACAAGAACAACAAGAACAAGAACAAGAATCCTCACCAAAATTAGGGGTGCAAACCGACAGTAAAATCCCCATTCTTCGCACGACCATGTGATCGGTAGTTAAATTGACAAGTTTTAGATATTAACGAAAATTGATCATACACATACTCATGGGCGTATTTCATTTATTCAAATAGAGGAAAAAAATATTTTTATGTTTTATTTATTATATATACAAAAGTTGCAGTAATCATCTTCAGTCGGAATAGAAGTTGGAGCGGAGTTTGACCCTGCAGCAGCCAGCCTTGTTTTCTGATTATACTGCTCGGCAAAGATTCGTTTGAGCTAACCTACGTATATAATTCTGAAAAAATATTTTCCCTATGTAGTACGAACTGCTTTGACTGAATATGGCCTTTGTTTCTACCGGAAATTCATCGTTTTTGAGAAAAAATAACTTTTACAGAGGAAGCGACTGAATTGGCTCTAAATTGGGTGATCGATTTACAATGTACGTATTATGTAAAACTGGACCCTGACTTTTTGTCAGTCTTTGCGACACCCAATGTACAATTTACAATGTAAATACTACAGAGGGAAAATATTTTTTCAACAATTTTTTACGTGCATTCGCACAAATGAAACTTAACCTAACCTATAATGCTAATATCAATCATGATTAATTTATTGTAAATGTAGAAGGAATACAACTTGTATATTTACTTAAAATTCTAAGGTTACCACTTTTAGACTTTTAAACTAAGTACAGTACTTGACTTGTATAATTTGGCGCCACAAATTACTTGTGAAACTTAATACTCCTTTTATTAACTTAACTTTCTTAATGGTTTTCCAAGGATTAACTTATATCTAATGAAATAATTAACTATATTAATTGATTTAAAAAATAGACTTTTTTTTTTCATATATTAAGTGAAAATAAAGTACACGAAAAAACCCTTCTTTGGCCTTAGAACCAGCAACAGCAAATCTCGTTCTTGGGAGAGAAACTCGATTTTGAAATAAATTAAGTTGGTAAATTTAAAGACTACTCGTTTTAAAACTTTTACAGTTCGTTATCGGACTATTTCTGATTTTAATTATTGATTTTTGCCAAAGTAAATATTTCCCAACCATTTTCACAAACTCTCGAACTAATTTTCATGAATATTCCACCAGGGTGAGAATGAAATAACGCGGTCGCGAGATTTTTCGGCGAGACTTCGCTCTCACATCAAGCCAGTTCCCAAGATGTCGGACGCCGAATGGGGTAAGGTCTTTTCTGTCGTTTTAAAACAAAAACAGACACGTTTTCCCTGCCCAAGACCCTTAAAAGATTCGCTCGAATTGTTGATTAGACTTTGTTTGATGGTCTGGGACCCTTGATTTGTCGATTTCTGATTTTAATATCGCTTGTCCGTTCCGTTTTCATTGGTTGTGTCTTCTCTCTCTCTTCTTTTTTACCGCCATGCTGTGTGTCTCTTTCTTGTGGTGAAATATTTCGTCTTTGGAACCGAAAAAAAAACAACAGATAATGACGATTTTCAGCCCCGAGGTTTTCGAGCCCCAGTCAGTGACAAATGGGAAGGAGAAGACGAAGATGATGATGTTAAGGTAGGTGTCATTTAATAAATAAATCTCTGAAATAAAAGATTTTTTTTATAAGACATACGGTCATTCTGCTCGACCCACGCTATATCTTCTCTCTATCCTAAGTACCCTTTCTTCTTTTCTTTTAAAAGATAAAAACCACATTCTAAAATATGTTTTTAAGACATTATTTAGCAGTCTATTATTCAATTTTGATCTTTGTATGTTATGGATGATTATTACTACAGAAATAAAAATTTTATCAACGGTCATTCTTTAAACTTGACCCATCATAAAGGACCCATTTCTTTTTTAAAAAAAATTTTTTTTTACCAACTTAAAAAATCTTTAAGTTATTAGACATTTAGTATTTTTAAAATTATTTTAACTTTCAAGAATTTGTATATCATGGATGTGATTATTATTGAAATAAAAACGAAATAATACATGCCGTTATTCTTGAAGCTCGACCCATCCCAAGTACCCCCCTTATAAAACCACCTTTTTAAAATGTTTTAAATATCTTTTAAATTCCGATTTTCAAGATTTAGTCTATCATGGATGATCTTTACTGAATAAAAAGATTTTATTATACATACTGACACTGTCCATTCTTTTTAAGCTCGACCCACGCTGTCTTCTACTTCTATACACCAAGTCGTACCCCTTTTCTAAGATAAAACCACCTTAAAGATATTATTTAGCATTATTATTGATTTTTCAAGATTTTATTAATTAAAATGGTTTCTACCAATCGCGTGTAGACGATTTTTTTGTGAATTAAAGTCAGGAAAACACTTGAACGGAACCACTTATGGTGACATGGTCATGTGATCTACCCATTTAACTATATTCATTTCTTTACAACTTGTAGTTAAAAAGAAGACGTTATTTGATTTCATTCATAAACCCAGACAAATTCTTTCACCATTTTTAGTTTAATAGAGAAAGAGTAACACCCCCAAAAATAATTTTCATGAGTTCCTTATTTTTCCCCATTTTTCTTAAATAAGAAATAAGACTTCATTTCTTGTGTCTGGCTATTGGGTTCGTTCAAAAGATTCTTGATAGCATTTATCTTACAGGATATTAACGAGCGGGGGGCCCCGGTAGCCCCCCCAATTTTTTGCAGATCAAAAAAGAAATAGGAATAAAACCATATGAAAGTAAGAATAAATCGTTTTGAAATACATTATGCGATTATTAGCCATTCTTACACCAAAATTGAAGAATTTCCGATGTTTTTTGCCTGATAACCAGAGATTAAGAGATACGCTTTTAATATGCAAATTCGGGTCCTGAGATTCTAAGAAATTCGAAACCCCAGCTGCATTTGGTTATCCCCAACCCTTCCTCAACAGTTTTCCCTTGTTAGGGCCCTCATACGAAGTAATTTTCTTAAATTAGGCTTTTAGGAGTGACTAGAGGGGGTAAAAGTTAACGGTTGCGGCCCTTTTAATTCAAGATCAAAGTGTAGTATCTGTTCTCACGTCAACGAAAAGGCATTAACTTCCCGTTTTCAATTTTAAACGTTATTATGATTGTATTTTAATTGTTTTCAATTAAAATTTAAGAAATAAAAAAATTTGAAATCTGGGAAATGCTGTCACAAATAGATAACATTTTTTGTTTTTGTCGGTTGAAAAAAGTTCAAATTGAATTAAAATTCATTAAAGATTTCAGTTTTTTGGGGGTAGGAAAAAGGTAACTTATGTGTGAAATTATTTGTCGCAATTTATTTTAAACACTTTTTCTCTATAAAAACAAATGACTAACTTAGTCTCCCCCGGGGCACAACGAATGGGTCAAATTTGAGGGTGTTTTACAAAAAAGCTTTATATTAATCTACAAAAGTAAATAGGAAAAAACTAGCTAGGGGTAGCATTTGGGATACTGTCTTTCAGTTAAAAGTAAACTTTCTGTACTTGAGACAGTGAAGAGTATCAGGAGCACAATGGGGTTTGTTGTATTGCTTCTGTAAAATGTGTAACCTGCATGGATTCTATTGATCAAAAACATCTATATAAAAATTAACCATAAATCATTTGTCTATATTTTAGCTATTTTATTACAATGACTACATCAAATAGGCCCAAATAAGTAAACATTTCACATATAACAGATTGTTTTGTCTATTATAAATTGTTCTTTATTAAATTTTTAAAAAAATGTATTTTATTCTCTAAGACAAAGTCTTAGATTACGATATTCAAAACACTACAAAATTAAAATTGTGTGTTCAAAAAAACCGTTGTGCCCCGGTAATGTGTTACATTTTTAATTTAAAAAAAACCCCACTAAAGCTGGCTATAATTTTTATTTTTAAATTATGAAAAATTACTCAAACTAAAAATATATCCACTTAACCTGCAATCTAGTGCTTGTCAAGATAAGATTGTTTTATAGTAAGTAATCTAATCTAAAGTGCAAAATTCAAATGAAAAAATAACGCCAAGAAAAGACATGGGTATTATACCAAGATGGTAGAACTCGGATACTGAAATAGGGAACCCTATCTGACAATTTCATATCACTTTTTTCAATATTTACACACGTGGGGGGTGATAGTTCAAAATTAAGTTTTATAGGTAATTTATCTGAAGTAAATCTAAAATAAATCTGATTTTTAAAACCTTCCAAATCTTTGATCTGGTGTTCGGTGCATTGTTGAAATGAACATACTACAAAATATAAAAATCTGTTGTGACATTATTTTGACACACTGTGTAGTTGTGACTGTGACTAACTGTGTAAAAATGTCCATATCCTTTTTCGCTCAAGTTTACTGTGTCAACAACCATCCAAAAAATTGCTATAAAAAGCAACCGAAAAAATTACGATGAAAGAAAATACTTGTCAAAGATTTTAAAAAAATCGTTATGAGTTTTTCTGATTTCTATAGTTTTACATACTTTCCGGTATTAATTGACTTGGGTTTTTTTTAAATTTTATTATTATTCCTTAAAGTTTCTCAGGGATCGTTGGTTTTATTTGCTTCTAAATTTCAATCAGGATTGCCAGATGTCTTTCGCCACACAAGACCAAATGTGTATGGTTTTGGGACCAAATTAAGTAGCTTCAGTACCAAAATAATCAAATAACATAAAAATCCACCAAGCTTACAAGAAAAATGGATTAAAATACATATTTAAAAAAAAAAAAAAGGTTTTCGACTATTCATGTATATTTATGTCGTATGATATCATTCGTGTGTAAGGGATTGTTATCTTTTGTAAATTTTCCTTCGGTACCAAATCTTTATTTTCGGAACCAAATAGCTTTGTTCAGTACCACATTTGCCCAATTTTGGCTTTGAGAAGAAAAAAACCCCAAATGGCAACCCTGGTGCTACCTAATCTGAATCCTCATTAAGAGGTGACTCTTTTTTTGTGTAGATAAATTTACTTAAGTCAAGAGTAACAAACACACTCACAGAAAGTTCTAGTACGTAACTGGCTTCGTCTCTCGTCTGGATTTACAGATGGCTTTCTTTTTAAAGGATTTATTTTCAAACTTTAGAGATGAATCTAATCTTTCTCCTCTAAAGTCAAACAGTAAATAATAAAAACTTTTTATTTCTCATAAATTTAGTTCCGGTTCGGTTAACGGTTACATTTTAAACCTGATATTTTGTTTATATTATTCATTTTGACATTGTAAAAATGTGGTCTTTTTTTTTTTGTCTTTTTACCGGGAGATTTATCCCAGTTTTGGTTTATTTCTTTTTCGTTTTTCGAAGAAAAAAGTATTAGCACAATTTAGGGAGGTCTCAATTGTAAATTGTATAGTTCCACACACTCGCTCACCCGATCTTAAAAACGGCGAACAAATAGAAAGAAAAACTTAAGTAAATACATAAATTATATTGTTAATGACATTGCTTTGAATAAATTGTTTTTGTGAAGTTTTTTAACATCATCGAGTGAGGGTGTGTGAAACTAATTGGGACACCTTCCTTACATTGTGCAAACATATTGTTTGCTTTTATTTCAATATATCGTCGTTTTTTCGGTTTTCCTTAAACTTATTTGGTTACAATCTTAGGCAACTATCTATATTTTACTTAGATTTATGTTTTAAAATCGAAGATGATTGTCTTTTCTGATCGAATTCATAATGTTTACGACTGGTACTTAACCGGCTTCCTCGCCGCCGCCACGTGACATCGAAAGGAATTACTTGTTACTACTGAAAGCGATTAGACCAGAGAAATGCAGACTGCTGTTGCTTTTATGATCGTGATGATTTGTCTGCTTTTCTTTCATTCCGATATCCACGTAGGCTCAGGCCCCCTCCCCCCTTATTGTGCCAGATGGATACGTTAAAAAAATTCTTTCGTTTTGTGTTCGAAATCCACTACGGATGCACAAAAGTGCCAACAAATTTGTCTGTAAAGAGCAACAGACAGTAAAGAAAAGCGTTCTCGGCTCAATGTAGGGAAGGAAGGTGGTCGCAATTGTAAAGTTTCACACCCTCGCTCAGTTTATGGTTAAAACGGCGTACAAATGAAAAGAAATAAGTGCATTAATGAAAGAAAAACAGTATTTGGATTAGACACTATTATGCACCGTAACCATGATAATATTGATATTGTAATAAATATAAATGATTAATAATATAGATGAATATTTTTTAAATTCAGACACAAAAACATTAAATCTATTCAAATTAATTTTTCTTCTGAAAATGTGTACTAATTGAGACCTGGGTTCAATTAGTTTTTTTTTTGTTTTTTTTGTTGTCTTGTATGCATAGTTCTCTGGTTATAAGAGTACATATACATTACAACTTTTATACATAGAGATTTTGAATATGGATATTTTTGCACTCATTTTTGGCTACTGACCGTTTTGAGGTCTTTCTATCCCCTCCCCGTTCCTGCGTCAGACCTGTATCGTTATTTATTACAGGCACTGCTGTTTAAACAGGAATACTTTGGGCAACATCTCACTACAATAGAAGAAATCTGTGCACTCGACAATTGGACATTGTATGAAGTTAACATTCGCCAGATGTATTAGTCGGCACACAAGGCAGTGCAGAGTCTAGTTTGAAGTTATTCAGATCTGCGGTTCTCAAGAAATCTAATTAAAAAACATATCTCTATAATGCTAGCATTATGTTGGCCATTTAAACAAACACAAGGATGCTCTGCCTCTCCTAGCGTTACTGCTGTAACATGTCTCTAAAACGCCAGCTTCCTGTCGGACATTCAACGTGAGGATGCTCTGCCTTAGCGACAATATCGCCATCTTCATTGTTTCTATAAATTCTCTTGACTTCCGCGCTTTAGAAT
>VCCN01005548.1:58648-70290 GCA_006491835.1 Architeuthis dux
TGCCCACGTTGAGAATCACTGTACTAGAGTGTAAAAATAAATATTACTGACTTTTAGCTACAAAAAGATTGCTACGGGATTGTATTCAAGTAAATATGGTAAGTGCATGTTGTCGTGTTGTCTCAGGGTTCAAAGGAATGAGGATGGTTGATGCACTTCAGTGATTCTGAAACCCAAAGATGAATTGAATGACTACACGGAATTGTACTTTGATACAAAAGGCCAAATATATTGAACTTTTTGATGCTGATCAAAATACTCCTTGCACGCTATATGTTGATATTTGCTTGGATAGGAAGTGCGGACAGGTGTAATGGTTAGTGCGGACAATGTAATCGGCAAACTGTGTTTATGTTCTCTTTGGACCAATGCCCTTGGGAAAGGCATAAATCTGTCTCTTCTTCTCCCTACCCTGTATGCATACATTTCTCTAATGTTAGCTCTAAATAATCTTACATGTGCCTTTCTCTCTCTCTCTCTAATTTACAGTTTCAGCTGAAGGACTTACAGAAGATGGTAGTTTTAATTTCCTAATTATTGCTTTTTGCTTTATGATTTTCTTGTATAAGGATTGGCCGCTACTCTGTAGCACCAAACCTCTATATGGCTTGCTGGTTTGGTTTTTGAGTGTCGTGTGTATTGCTTCCTTGATTTTTTTCAGTCTGGTTCAGAGTTGTCAGATTTGGCCATAAGGGGAGATAATCCAAACTTTATCTTAGACTTACCCAACACGGGCATTGGAATACTGTCGAATTTGAAATACTTAGTCTGGTAACAGAGGTTCAATACCAGCTTCTTGAGGCAGGCCTTCAAGATATGTAGATATATACACCTGAAGATTATACAGCTTCTGCTAATCCATGAAGTCTTTGTGGCCGATTGGTAAAAGCAGCTAGGCGTAAACTAGTCTCCCTTTGGCAATGAGGGTGTGAGTTCGATTCTCACTGAAGGCTTCTGATTGCGCTGTTCGTTCCCATAGAAACAGTGGCCCGAATTAATAAGTTGTATAAAAGCAACTAAAATTAGGATGATGGTAAAAACTAGTCAAATTTAATAAAAAAATATATACACCTTGTTCAATGCTTTATTACTCAGTGTTTAGCTGACTTTTTAATAGAAAGGTTATATTTAAAATTCGACACTTCCAATGCCTGTGTTAGGCAAGTCCAAGATGAAGCTTGGATTATCTCCCCTTATGGCCAATTCTGGTGACCCTGGTTCTTTGAGTGTTAGAAATTTGTCCAAAGGTGGTGAGACATCATCATTCTCTTAGATCGTGGGTCAGACTTTTAATTTTCACCAACATTTACTGTTCACCGCCTTTCTCCACTGGTGAATTTCTTCTAACATGCCAAAATGGATTCAATTAATTCAATTAATATTTTCTTTATTCCTGTATCTGACTTGTAACAATTTATTAGAGGCTCAGCTATTAAATCTAGAGTAAATACTCAGCAAAGCTTGTAGACCTTAATTGATGTCTACCATGCTGTATAACAGTCCTTCTCCCTTCCACCCCCCCTTTCTTTCTTAAAATATGTGGGGGCAGGATTGATAATTACATTGTACAGGGCTCAGAATTAACGTTGTTGGTAAAAATGTGTTCGGGATGAACAAATATCTTCCCTGAGATGCCTCCGGGATGGAAGTGATTTATAAAAAAATAAAAAGTGGGGTTTTTTTCTCCTTTTTTTTTTTTTTTTTTTTTTTTTTTTTTTTTTTTTTTTTTTTTTTTCCTTTTTTTTTTTTTTCTTTAAATCCCTCCCGTTCCAGAGGCGTCTGAGGAAAGATATCTCTTTCTTTTTCTTTTCTTTTTTTTTTATTATTATTATTATTATTATTTTGATGATTGTTTTTCAGTAAGGTTTACATTTCCTTCTGGACAGTCAAAAATTGTTTTTCGGGACGGTAGTGAATAAAAGTTAGTCTGGGGACCTGGCATTGTATATTTTATAAAAACAATACAACTTTAAAAACTTAGTGATTATTTTTCTAAGTAATTTAAAACTTACATAATGAAAAACCTTATGAGTGATTTGACATAAATTACAAATAGCTATTAATATGAATAGTTTTATTGTAGGGTGAGATAATATGCACAAATTGTATATAAAATACTGTATAATGAAGACATGTTGAGATTTGGTATCTAATATTCTTAAAATTAGACATTTGTATTTGTGTGATGATTCTGCTCATTCATTGCTGGCTACTGGTCTTTAAGACCCCCCCACCCCCACCCCCTGTTCCTGCGTCAGACCTGTACCGTTACTTATTACAGGCACTGCTGTTTAAACAGGAATATTAAATCCCTTGCAAAGCTGGTAGACCTGCTCATTGAATTTAACCAACTGGGCACTACTAAGCCTGCTACACTCACTCCAGTTTTAAATAACTGATAGGTTCTGATCACTGAATTATGGAAAGATCTAGATTTTGCTCTCTCATGTTTATAGAAAACCTATCCTAGTAAATCTTATACTTTTGAAATAAACCGTTATATTATCTTTTTAACCAGTGTAATCTCAAACTGAAAGATAATTATTTTAAAATATATATATTCACGCACATTTTCATTGTATCTTTTTTAATCAAATTTTAGCTACACAAGTATTTTATAATTATCCTGCTTTAAATTCATCTTATGACCTGGAAATATAGGATATTGAATTTTCAGTTTTTGTTTTATCTCATCAACATAATCTACTTATATTGGTAACATTTGTCAAGGGAGATGACTATTAAATGCTAATTGCAGAGTAGTCTCCCGTTTTTGAAAATGCGTAAAAATGTGGATTCATTCTGATTGAACATAAACAAGACTAGCATTCCAAGGGAACTTATGAATCACCACCACCTATATATGCTTCTTTTTAAATTAAACTGGTGGTGGGCAGAGATCACTAAAAATTCCAAATTTTCAGTGAGAATACTGCTTGACACAAACTAAGTTTAATTTGGCATAAACTTACACTGTAAATTGAACCCCCAACTAAAAACCTATGGGGGGGGGTAAAAACATTTTCCCTACTCATTGAGGTGAGCGTGAACGCAACATTTAAAGTTTCTACTATTAATGATTACAGCTGGTCAAAGTCCGGATACATATAAATGTCAGAACACAGGAATAACCTAAACCCAGCAATAAACCAGTGTTGTGAGTAGTGGGTACTCACAACACTGGTTTATTGCTGGGTTTAGGTTATTTAGGGTTTAGGTTATACTCACAACACTGATTGTTTTTTTTTTAAATAATTAAAAATGCAGAACCTAATGTTTTTGATATTTTAAAAGTACAAAGCAATTGAAAAATTAAATATTGTCCCCCATTTCTTTGACAGCATATGTAAACTAGTAAGTCTATAATTGACCACATGTAATGTTGCACTTTAAATGGTGTGATAGTCTGTCTGCTGTACCCACTACTAACTACTGCCTCCATTTGGACACGTTTAATAGATGCACTAAGTATCAGATGACTATGTATTTGCTTGTCATCTAGAAATGATTTATAATAGTGTCTTTTTTGTAAAGTGTATTTGATCATATCTTGAGATTGTCTCGAAATTTATAAAATAAGGTAACCTTGTGTTGTTTGAAAATATTTGAATATTGTCAACTTAAATTCCATTTTTTTAAAAAAGGACTTTAACTCTCAGGGTCATGTTTGCTTAGAAGTATGTTAATCACTGCTACCAAAGGTTTAGGTTATTCAGGTGTTCACACATTTATGTATCCAAACTTTGCCTAGCCCTAGCCATTCATAGTAGAAACATGAAATTTTGTACACACGCTACCCTCAACGTTTTTTTTTGTTTTTTTTTAGTTGAAAATTCCCCTCCAAAATAGGGGTTTAGTGGGGGTTCAATTTTCAATGTAAGCTAAATTGGTCACTAGTTTGTGCCTGTTTGTGATTTGAAAATTCAGACCCCCCCCTTTTTTCTTTTAGTGATCACAGCCCAAATTTTTAATTGATCACCCCAACACCACATATATGGGTGGCAGTGATTCATAATTTCCCTTGGAATGCTAGTTTGTTTTACTTTGTGGATAAAATTTTTATTTTTTATTTTTTTTAATTTTTTTTATTTAAGATTAGCGTGAAAGTATAATTTAATTTTGGAGCATAAACTTCATTCATGTTTTTGTAGCTGTGACTTATGCTTTAGGAATCATTTTAATGAAATTTTCTGTACTTTCTTTTGTATGGAAGATTCGAATCTTAAGTATTAAGCTGTATTGATGTGAAAAAGGGAAGGAAATTGTTTAAAGTTTTATTACTCTCACAGGGTGTAAGCTAACTTTTCAATATAATAGAAAAGATGTATATATTTGAAAAGGGGAATGAGTTTTGAAGGTCAGATTCAACTAAAACAGGTTTGTGCCTGAAATTTGAGGTGGTGTGATTTTGTTCACTAACTATTTTGGGTTCATGTTACTTTTCACGTCTTAAATGGGAGCTAATGGTAATCCTTGGTCTTACAAATGTAAAATATTGTAGTTGAACACAGCCTACAAAGGCCCCATGAAGTAAAACTATACAATGTATTGATCAGATATTAACACAATAATGAAGTCAAAGGCCATTAATTTGTTCTTTATCAGACCCCCAGACTGTTGCCAACTCAAAAAATATTTTCGCGCTAGTTTGACAGCCAAAAAGCACAACTTTTTAAAATAGCAAGAAAACGGCCAGCATCTTTTTAGGCGGAAAGGCGCTAATTTAGTGCTTTTTGCACTGCCAAAACAAGAAACGTGCTAAATCTAGCGCGAAATGCGCTAAATTGGCAACACTGCCCCCTGACTGTCGAAAATCACTGGATGCGCCCGAAAAAGAAATTACGACAGGTTGGCACATCGGATGCCCTCTTTCCGTCATACCTAAACAAATTCATGGTGCGCAATATTTTGATAAACTTATTAATGGTTTTTAACTTTATTATTGTGTTAATATCTGATTAATACATTGTATAATTGTACTTTTTGGAGCCTTTTGTATGCAGTGTTCAACTACCATGTTTTACATCCATAAGACCAAGAATTATCATTACCTCCAATGTATGACGGGAAAAGTAACATGAACCCCATTTTGTTTATTTGAATTGATAATAATCAAATGTTGGCTTAAGCTATTCAAAAAGTATTTTCTTTCTCTTGCATGATATTAAACATTGACGATTATTAACCATTGGATTCTTTTATTATTTTTTTTCCCACAACATTTCAGTCGATCCATTTTACTGCCTTCTATATAGGTGTGCTATCCATATGTAAAGAGAGGGACTCTCTTTTCTGGTAATGCCTAGTAAAAGAATGGTAGAAAATAGACTTTTCTTCATTAGCAGCATTGCTTGTAACGTAGGTTGCAAATGGTTTTATCTCGTTTCAAAGAAAGGAGTTAAAAACATAGGGGGTGGGGGGGGTTCTGTTTGCTACCCTCGGCTGAATCGTTGTGAGAATAACAAGGAGTACAATTGTCCAAAAATACTCTTTGAATGTTAATGACTCTTCTCAAAATTAGACAAACATTGGTGACATTTTCTGATTTTTATTTGGTAGAATACTAGTTCCTGTTTGTAAAATGGAGATCATTCCTGTTAGCCTTAAAATGAACTGAGGCTCACAGGATTATCCCCCCCTCCCAGACTTGCCAAATTCGTTTGTTTTTTGTTTTTTTTTGTTTTTTTCCTACAGCCATTTTTTTTTTGTTCAGTTATGATCAAGTAAACTTTTTAAAACCCTAACTGTAACCCAAGATTTTTGATAGAATTTATTTGTTTGTGTTCATGTAAAAAAAAAAAAAATTGAGACCCTGTCAAAAAAGGAATGGCCAAATTTGGTAGTCTGGGGGAGATAATCCTGTAAGCCGTAGTTCTTTTTTTAGGCCAACAGGCATTATCTCCATTTTATGCTTGGAAACTAGGCTTTTTACCTTTTTTATTAGAACAATTGACATTTTGAATATTTATTGATCTGTTCCTGATAATGGTTATAATCTGAAAACCGAGATAATATCTTGACGATATCTTTTTATGCTAACTGACCCCCCCCCCCCAAAGCCGTTTGACAGCGGTTTTGTATTTGATTGACAAATCTGCCGTAAAGAGCAGACATTAATTGTGCATGATTTTGTAGTCAGTTCTGTTGCTGGAGCCAAACAAGTAATAGAATTTCTATTTTGTTGTCAATTTATATAGAATGCTGAGATGGAGCAAATAGATTTTGGGTTCATGTTAGTTTTCATGTCGTAAAATAATGGTGGTGGAACACAGCATACAAAGGTTTTAGTTCCTCGCTTATCTATGGAGTGCTTTCTGGCAGGTAGCAGTGTTTAGACAGAAACAAATGTATATAATTATTTTACAGTGATCGATTTTTGGTTGAACCACTTTTAAAAAAAAATTATTTTTTTAAATTGACTTTACCCAGTGCTTAAAACAGTTATAGTAGGCCCCAAATAGGCTGTGCGTGTGTGTGTGTGTGTGCAAAGTTCACATGGTTTCCCCTTTCGCAACAAAAGAAGAAAAGTGGTGTCTGCGTTCGCTTTTACCCCTATAATAATGATCTGATTTCCATCTATTCCTATATGATACTAAGTCAGATTTACTGAATCAAATTTGGCATGCATAGTCAATGGAACTAGTGAAAGATTTTAAAGTAAAATATATACAACGCAACAAGGCCAACTAGTGTATATAATGGGTTAGCCCGTTTTTTTTGTTTTTTTTTTTCTTTTTTCTTTTTACAACCAACTAGCATCTAGTTCAGGTATGGGCAACCTTTTTTGAGCAGCGAGTCACATGAGATTGCTAATCATAAACTGGGCCACAAATTCACTGTCAGAATAATTTTTAGAATGTTAGGAACTTTTTTAGGAACATAGCTTGCATGCACGATTTCGCTGAGCTGTTTGCCTTTCCAAAAAAAGCATATTAGGCTACCGATCTGTTTCTCTAGTGTTTCAATTTTAAGCTTTCTGATATCTCCTTTAAATTTATCAAACCTGGAATGTTTAGTTGTGTAATGATGCTTAACGTTAAATTCTTTAAATGCGGAGTGGGTTTCAGAACATATTAGACATCTTGGTCTGTTTTTTACTTCAACAAAGAAGTAATAATTTGTCCACTTATCCTGGAATTTTCTCATTTCTTCAAAAAAGATTCCATAAACATACATGACAGAATAGAATGAATAACTGCAATTTGTAAGGTTCCGTTTTTCTTAGATGAAATTTTAATAAATATGGCAGATCTAGTTAATACAATATCTGCTTTCTGTGACCTTTTTTAAAGTAATATTTATTTATTTTTCTATTTTTATCAAAATTGGATTTTTATTTAAAGTAAATCATGTTCTTTATCAAAAAGTGAAACAACTTTCATTGTATTTTCTCATAAACTGTATATATTTTAAGTGCCTGAAGTTTTTAATAGAACACTTGCTTTTTGACTAAATTTCAATATTTTGTATGACTGTCCTGCCTTTGACAACAGATTTGTATTTGATTGACAAATCTGCCGTAAAGAGCAGGGACATTAATTGTGCATTATTCGTAGACCAGCCTGTTACTTACACTTGTAAAGGGCTTTCTACACAATATGCTACATTTTATATTTGTATTCTAATACTTTAAAAAAATGATATGGAATATTGAACACTTTGAAATTTTAGATATAGCTTGCTTGCACCATCTTAAATATTGGCTTATTTTTTTTTCCTTCTCACTCCTTCTCACTCCTTTTCGATACTTATTGGGAGTTGGAAGCTGCCCGTAAAAATCAGCAAACAATATCTGTATATTCCTGGAAGCCTTATTTAATTCATACTTTACTTGTAAAAGCCGCTAAATGCCACATCAATGAATCTAATTTGATAAAAATTAATCTTTTGAATAAAGTTAGATTTTGGAAAATAACATTTTATTATTCAGTGATGAATAACCTTTTCATTGCAATTAAAATTAGTGAACCTGAACATAGAAACCTAATAAAAATTGATAATTTAAAACAAATGTTAGGTGAACTTGGAAATTAAATCTAGTCACTTTTAGTCATTCAAAATGGATGTTCTTTTCTGGCAGTGTCAAACCAAAGATTACCCTTTTATCTTTTCCTAGCTTTATATTTGCTTATGATGTGGAAAAGAGAGAATGTAGAAGAAATGCTGTAAAATGTATATTCTTATATTTGTACTTGGAAAATTCTTGTTTTAAGCGCACTATCCTTTTTTCCCCCCCTGTTCCTGCGTCAGACCTGTACCGTTATTTATTACAGACACTGCTGTTTAAACAGGAATATTAAATCCCCTGCAAAGCTGGTAGACCTGCTCATTGAATTTAACCAATTGGGCACTACTAAACCTGCTACAATCACCCATGGCTTAAATAATTAAGTGGAAAAATTTAGAATTCCCTATGTCATATTATAAGACCTATCATAGTAAACCTTTGTACTTCTATCTTTTTAACCAGTGTCATCTCAAATTGAAAGATAATTATTTTAAAATGTATATGTGCATGCATATATACATTTTATTTTATCTGCTTGATGCCATTTGCGGATTTTTTTAAATCACCCAAGAACCAAATTTTAGCTACAGAAATATTTTATAATTACCTTTAAATTCATATCATGTCCTCAAAATATCGGTTTGTAAATATTCGGGTTTTTATGTTCCATCTTACCAACATAAATTGATAATTCTAATTAAAGAAAACTGCATTTTTGACTAAATTCTGGATATATTTTTGTGACTGTCCTGCCTTTGACAACAGATTTGTATTTGATTGACAAATCTGCCGTAAAGAGCAGGGACATTAATTGTGCATGATTTTGTAGACCAACCTGTTACTTACACTTGTAAAGGGGTTTCTACTCAATATGCTACATTTATTTTTTGTATACCAATACTTGAAAAAATATATAACATATTGAACAATTTGAAATGAAATTTTAGATATAGCTTGCTTGCACTGTCTTAATGTAGCCTTTTTTCTCTTTCATTTTCGATGCTTATTGGAAGCTGAAAGGGACCCTATAAAATCAGGGAAAGATTTGTTTATCCCTAGAAGCTTTATTTAATTTATATCTTGAATTTCTTTCCTCCTTTTTCTTTCCTCCTTTTTTTTTCTTTTTTTTTTTTTTTTTTTATATCCCAGAAATCAGGGATGTAGAATTTGCCATTTAATTGTAGAATGTGTCTTTTGGCAGCAAAAAAAAAAAAAGACAATCTTTTGTAATTCTGTGTATCTTCACCTATAACCTGTGGCATTTGGTATACTGTCTAAATTGATGAAAAATCCAATTCAGGAATACCTTGAGTGGTGCATCTTTTGATGATGTACAGTCCAGGTATTGCTATACAAATGAATGTAAATAAGTATAGGTTGAGAAAAAACACATTAAATTATAAGACCTTGAACAGTACGGAAAATCTTTGAATGAATTAACTGCACTAATCAAGGTATACCTGTGTTTTGATGCCAAGATTCGATTCCAGATGAAAATCAACTTCAGTATTTCTAAGTAACATTTCTGAAATTTCCAATTAATGGGAATTTGGACTTGAAAATAGAAGGAAATAAAAATGCTATTTCATTGTCATACCAGCGTAGAACCCATCAAAACAATGGGATTATTTATGTAATGGATAAATTTATACATATATATTTTAGTATAAATGTATTTATTGAGAACCAAAAAACAAAATTTATTATTCTGTGGATATTCTACAACACCTCGTTTTTTTTTTGGGGGGGGGGTCCAATAATTTTTAAACAATAAGACAGCAATTGGGTTGAATTTCTTATTTAATGAGAAAAACATCATTTTTTTTCATGAAAAAATCAGGGATGCCTATATTTGTTTTGTCCTACTACAAAGACATCATCGGTAGTAGTACTAATGTAGGCATGCAGCTGCTTTAGGACGCACAAACACCCTGACACCACCTTTATTTTACACCCTTCCTCTCTTTGTTTGCTTTAGCATGACAGAAACCAACAAAACAAAAAAAAGTTATATTGCCATTTATATAATAAGATTACTATGATAGTGTGGTTCCATAGCAATAAAAAGATGAAAGAGGATCTATAGCATTCATCCATTCACAGGAAAGATGGTTCTTCCTCTTTTGCCTGCTTTGACTTTTCTTTACATCTATGAAATGGCATAAATACTATCCACAGGGAATTGTTACTTAGCCAACAGGCTCAGTTACTTTTTTTTTCTCTTTCTTTTTTTTGAGCAGTTACAAAACCTTAAAACCGATCTTATTCTAAGCAGAAAGTCAATTAGGAAATGTTATAAAAATTTACATTCTCATATTTGTACTTTTTTTTTAATATGGATATTTTTTGTTCACTTATTTCTTGCTACTGAACTTCAAGGATCCAACCCTTTTCTTTCCCCCTGTTCCTGCGTCAGACCTGTACCGTTATTTATTACAGGCACTGCTGTTTAAACAGGAATATTAAATCCCTTGCAAAGCTGGTAGACTTGCTCATTGAATTTAACCAATTGGGCACTACTAAACCTGCTACACTCGCTCAAAAGCTTAAATAACCAGTAAGACTGAAATCTGGAAAGATCTAGAATTTGCTCTCTTATGTGATAGAAAACCTATCATAGTAAATCTTATACTTTTGAACTAAATCTTTTGTATTATCTTTTTAACCAGTTTCATCTCAAATTGAAAGATAATTATTTTAAAATGTATATATGCATGCAGACACAGAGATGGGGGCGGTTAATAAATTGCTTTCTTCAGGTGTCTGTTGTAGTTGGTAACGTAGGAATTTCAAACTGAACCCTTTATTCCCAGATGATTACCAACTACGACACACCTAAGGAAGGCCAGAGGGTACGACAGCCGAAACATTGTGAATATAACTGTAAAGACCCCCGGACACTAGTACGAGAAAATCAGTGTATAATAATGAAAGTGTTTGTTTGAAAATTTATGATCTCTCTCCCTCCCACTGCTTCAATTTCTAACTTTGATTTTATTGTATTGTTGTAGATGTGAGGGCGTTCCAGAAAAAGAAAAAACGACCCATTGCTGAGATCATCGCTGAGAAAGAAGCCCAGAATAAGAAAGATTTGCAGGAAGAAAAAAAGGAAGCAGTAAGTTGGTTTTTTTTTTTATTTATTTTTTTTATAGATATCTTCAGCTTTTCCAGAGTCTTCTCAGCTTTTCCAGAGACATCTCGACTACAATTGAAGAAATCTCTGTGCACTCAACAATTGTACATTGTATGAAGTTAACATTCGCCAGATGTATTAGTCAGCACACAAGGCAGTGCCAAATCTAGTTTGAAGTTGCTCGGATCAGTGGTTCTTGAGAAATCTAATAAAAAATTTTTTTAAAAATATATATCTCTATAATGCTAGCTAGCATCATGTCGGTCATTTAAACAAAAACACAAGGATGCTCTGCCTCTCCTAGCATTACCGCTGTAGCATGTCTCTAAAACGCCAGCTTCCTGTCGGACATTCAACATGAGGATGCCCTGCCTTTGGCAGGGGTCTGAAAAGGCTTAATTTTATGACTATCTGCTAGTGACAATATCGCCATCTTCATTGTTTCTATAAATTATCTCACTTGACTTCCGCGCTTTAGAATACATTTTGCATTGATCGTTA
>VCCN01005548.1:89158-110579 GCA_006491835.1 Architeuthis dux
TTTTTTTAATATGGATATTTTTTGCTCACTCATTTCTGGCTACTGACCTTTTAAGGGCCTGGGCCCTCTGCTATTTTTTAATTCCTGTTCCTGCGTCAGACCTGTACCGTTACTTATTACAGACACTGCTGTTTAAACAGGAATATTAAATCCCTTGCAAAGCTGGTAGACCTGCTCATTGAATTTAACCAATTGGGCACTACTAAACCTGCTACACTTATTTTGGGCTTAAATAATTGATGATATACATTTTGAATATTATCTCCTATTCTGATGTGTTGACAAGGGTAGAGTAACTACAATCATAAAAAATGATCAGAATTTCAACATAACTCATTTGAAGTTTAATCCCAAAGTTGCAATGGCTAAGATTAAGATCATATCTTTGGTTAACTCCTAGCTGTATATTTCCTAATGTAGTGTTCAAGCTTCAAAATAAAAAGAGCATTGTAGCTCTAAAAATAACAAAAATATCAACTTCTTAAAAATATTTCATTGGGCACTTATCATGTGTAGCCACTCATATTCTTATATTTGTATATATCAATTTTTTGTTATGTGTATATTTTCACATGCAATCTTTTTCAACTGGTGAATCTTGGTATGTCTGTCCAACAATGGACCTTAAAGGGCTGATAGGTTTTGCTCACTCATTTTTCTTTTTTCCCCCCTGTTCCTGCGTCAGACCTGTACCGTTATTTATTACAGGCACTGCTGTTTAAACAGGAATATTAAATCCCTTGCAAAGCTGGTAGACCTGCTCATTGAATTTAACCAATTGGGCACTACTAAACCTGCTACACTCACTCAAGGCTTGAATAATTGATAATGGTAGTCAAAATTAATATCTCCTATTCTGACGTGTTAACAAAAGTAGAGCAACTACAATCCACTCATCTTAATTACTTTGTCCTATTGAAATATAGTAAAGACAAAAATAAGATTTTGTGCCTAAGAAATTGTTCTTGTCTTTCTGAAACTCGATACAGCAATACGTTGAATTAGTGCTGGTTTCAATGAAGTACAATTGAAAGGTATTGTTATACAAATTAATATAACTAAGTATAAGCTGGGGGGAAAATACACATTAAATTATGACTTTGAACAGTACTGAAAATCTTGTAACGAATTAACTGCCCCAGTTGAACTGGAACTGCCATGAGTACTTCTATACCAGTCTGCTGGGTTGTGTAATGGTTAGCATGGCTGCCCCACACGCAGAATGTCCTGGGTTTGATTACCAGTATTTCCCTGTGCATACAGCAGCTAGTTGAGTACACCCTAAGTTGTGTGATTGGGGTGGAGGTATCCCTTCGCTCTTTGGATCCTACCAAAGGGGTGGTCATAAAAAAAACTTGTAATAATAAAGTCCTGGTTTCTACCAAACTTGAAACTTGCAAGGATCACGAAGCTGACGCATACCAAGGAAACAGGGATGTTGTCACACTCCAATGTCACTACTACTTACTTTTATATCAAATAGGTTAAAAACCATTGGTTTAGTATTTATCAATATTTTCTGCTAATGTATGTTTATTAATCTATGCAACTCTGGACTCTGTAGCAGTAAGTTGTGGTCAGGCATCATCTTATACTGTATGTAACTCCTGTATAATGTATTGTATATGACTTGTACTGATCAGGCATCATCTTATACTGTATATAACTTGCTTGTATATATAACTCTGTATAATATATTGTATATGACTTATCCTTCAAGTAATCCCAAATATTCAGGATTCAAATTCCTGAATTACCATTTGTCTCACAGAAATTTTAAAAAATGTTGTGTTCTCTTTTCAGAAATCTCCACATTATGCTGGATTTTTAGACAAGTTATTCACAGATCTTGTTATAAATGGTGAGTATATCTTCTTTCTGTGAAGTATTCTTGGTTTCAGTATTTTAATCCTGTCATTTTTATTATAATGCTCTTCTCTTCTTCATGATAAAACTCCCATCATAAATTGTTGGTTAATGCAGTGATTATAAACTGATTTGCTCGAGTGTCTTCATCTTGGTTTTTATAGTCACGTTTCAGCCATTGTACCCTTTATTCAATCCATTATTCTCATTCCACTGTCCATGCTGAAGGATATCATATATCCGTTAATTCTTCCTAGTTAATTTGTCCGTACATGGTATTAAAAACTTTTTTTCACATACAATCTTTAAAATTTAATAATGGCCTTCCTTCGGCATTAATGGACAGCCCCCTCTCTCAATCTGTTAAATTAAGGGTTTACAGTAGATTGTAGCTGGAATGTTTAGAGTCTCGAGCTTCCATTTTTTTTCTTAATTAAAGGCTCCCATATGGTATTCATTTCTATGCTAGGCCTATTGAGGTGGTTATCAGAGCTTAGCAAGTGCCTTATCTTTCAGTGTTCTATCTATTATTCTGACTTCATTCCACAGCGGTTCGTGACCCTGCTTTTCCCTGCCCCACATGATCAGCCATGCCTGATTTCATGTGACACATTGCCCTAGTGCAGGCATGGGCAACCTTTTTTGAGCAGTGGGCCGCATCAGATATTGCTAATCATGAACCGGGCCACAAATTCACCATCAGAATAATTTTTAGAATTTTAGTAACATTTTTTTCTAACAACATAGCTTGCATGAACCATTTCTCTGAGATCTGTTTGCCTTTTAGGAAAAATGTGTATTTAGGCTACCAATCTGTTTCTTTAGTGTTTCAATTTTAAGCTTTCTGATATCTCCTTTAAATTTATCAAACCCGGAATATTTAGTTGTGTAATGACGCTTAACATTAAATTCTTTAAATGCGGAGTGGGATTCAGAACATTGGTCTGTTTTTTTACTTCAACGAAGAAGTAATCATTTGTCCACATATCCTGGAATTTTCTCCTTTCTTCAAGAAAGGTTCCCTTCTTCTTAGATGACATTTTAATAAAACATTATTTTCCTGGAATTAAGCGTGCCAATCAGAAAGTCAGAAGGGCCGCATGTGGCCCATGGGCCGCAGTTTGCCCATGGCTGCCCTAGTGGTTAAATGTATCTTCAGCTTGGGGGTTGGAAGTTCAATCCCTGGGTTGGGTGGTGCATTTAAAAGGTAATACACTCTGGTTCAGTAGAAGAAGCAGATAAGCACATCATATCACAATATAAAATAAAACTATGATGAAGAAATTTACTAACCCTTTTCACAGTGTAGTTCAGTACTTAACTATTTTTGGTAGTTACCCAAAAATTCTTTAAAATTTATAATGGGCACCCATGTTCTCATAAATAAGATTTATTTCAGACATAATTAAAAAATATTGGTTATTATAAAAGAAAGGTAATTTACAATATTTTATTAATGATTAATACACATAAATAAAATAGAATATTCATGAAAAAGCTCAGTTATACTGGGGATCCGTTAAATCTAGGGTTTACTGTAATAATAAATGATACATTAGCAAATCCTGTATCAATTCTTTCATTGTTTATTTTCGTCTGTTTCAAAATAATTGTTTGAGTTCGTCTTTCCAGAGATTTATATTCTTTTACTTAGACCGTTTTTCTTTTTCGCCCTCAGTGGAATCTGAAGAAGTTCGAAAACTTAGTGCAACACTTAACAGTATGTATCATGAAAAGCTACGACAAGCAAAGGTAAGAATCTTCACCCTCGCACATAAATGAATGCTTTTACCTCTGCCAATAAAGTTTGAAGAGGCTCAGAGGAACCTTGATTATCCGAATGATACTGGTGGGGAGTATTTTGTTTGGATAACTGATCCGATCGTAGAAAAGGAGTCCATACTGGACAAAAGTATATAAAAAAAACCAGTTTTAAACTGTTTGATTCAAGGCTCACCATATAACTGGCCTACCAGCCATGCAACGGGAGGCAGGCACATTTTTCTACGATTAGTGAGAAACTGTTTAGCAAAGGACTTGTTACCAATATCCAACAATTAGCTAATTAGTATTAATATTGTATCAAAATATCATAACCTGCATATTGGTGTTAAAAGAAAAAGAAGAAAAAAAGGATCCACACCAATATTTAAATAATAAATCAAACAATGATGTACGGTTTCTTCCTTTTAAGAACAAATCAAAAGTGTATGTTTTAAATAATTTTAAGTTGAGATCCTAGGAAAATTTTGTGTTAGCTGAAAGAACTTATAAATAAAATGTCTGCTAAACACGTGTACTTAGAAAATAATTCTGAACAAGCTTATAAAATAGGATGTAAAGAAATAATTTTGCATGTTTTAAATAATTTAAAAAATACTTAAGACCATCCGAGAGAAGTGTAAAATACTATAAAACCCAGAAATATTGAATAAACTAAAATCTTCTGGGTTAAATTTGTTTTTCAAAAAAGACATTCTCTGAATAGACTTGCTAACTGCTTGTCTGTAAGTGATTACTTTGAGTCTCCTCCAATTGATAGAATTGGTGACATGGCTGAGAGGCCTTATGTGGTAGGCCTTGGTTTGATTTCATTCCATTAATAATTTACAAACACAGGACATTGCTTTAAAAATGTGTGATATGGGAACAGCAATAAACTCCCATCACTCGTAATGCTTTTAAATCCTTCAGCATATCATTTTTTTTATGTGTTAAAATTATTTCAACACCGACTGAGATCAAACAGACCGACCGATTTCTCTTCACAGACATGGGAACAGCAATAAACTCCATCACTAGCAACAGATACGTACTCGGGACAAAGTCATAAAATTAAATATTCACGGGACCTTGGAATCTTGTTTGGATAACCGACGTTCCTCTGTATATATGATCACTCATTGTCTGTCTGTTGTCCACACAATATCTCCAAAAGTTCTCAATGTATTTCAATGACATTTTGTGGATGGGTGGGCCATGGGCCGAGGAAGAATTGCCTAACTTTTCAGGTGGATCCAGGAATATTTCTTTTGTTTGAGATATCTTTTCATATTATTAGACAATAGCTCAAATATAGAAAATCAAAACTTATACATATCTACACCAGGTGTGGATCAAGCTCACTATACTAGCAAATGGACTAAGCTATCTTGCTAACCATTTCTCTATAGCAAGCATCCCAGATGTCGTAATCGTGTCATTAGTGGATCTTTTAAGTTAGCAATACGCTAATACTATTATTATACTAATAATAATATTATACTAGTATAATACTAATACTAAAATTCTCATTCTGTTTATCTGCTTGTGACCTATAATTTGCTGAAACAGTACATTGTAGCTTTACACATTGAATTAAGGTACCCCGCTAACTTGAAGAATACGTAAAATAAAATTCAGGTGATTTGTAACTTAATAATAATGTGGGGTCCGCTTCCTCACTCACCCCACAAAAAAAAATCTCTCAATGGAGATAACTATTAATTATAGAGTAGTCTCACTAATTTATTTGCAAATGCATTTTAAAATCCAGGGCTTCTGAATTTAATGTTTATTCTGGTCACATCGGATTGCACAACGCTAATTAGATTTAGTTTAATTCAATAAAACAATGTTGTCTAAATTTTTTAAAATTGTTCTAGTTTAATGTCTTTGAACCTTGCAATGAGATTTTATTATGTTTGAAATTTTAATATTTTTGTTGCTAGATTTGGCCAGATAGGGAGATAATCCAGGCTTTATCTCGGAGACTAACCCAACACTGGCTTTCAAATAGCGTTGAATTTGGGAATCAAGGTATTGAACCTCTGCCCCTAAAACTTCCAGTGCTGGGTAAGATAAAGATTGGATTATCTCCCCTTCTGGCCACCCGGGTGTGTTATGGATGTTCATTGACTTCATTTCTTTCTTTGCAGGAAAATGACAAGAAGAAAAAGAAGAAAAACAAAGCATCTTTAAAAGTTACTCGTGGTGATGACTTAACTGATGATTTAGGCTACGATGACTTTGGTGAAGAGTTCATGTAATTAATATTTGGATATCTGTGCACACACACAAATAAATAAAAAGAAAAAATTCTACTGCCTTTTCCTCTCTTAAGGCCAGAATTAGGTGACTGACTGGCTGGCTGATAACTGCTCTTATTTTTTTTTTCTTCTTTAGGCTTTCTACCGGGTTTGGGTGTTGGGAACCTTTAAGTTGTGCTTCTTTGGTTGAACAGTTCCATGCTGATAGCCTGTCCCTCCCTATCAAGTCTGACCTCTCGCTGTATACTTTTTCTTTTTTGCTGGTGCTTGGAGCCTTATTTTGTAAATCAGGCTATAAAACAGCAATTATTAATCTTTAACACTCTGCATTCTTTTTTTCAAGGGCGCCAAGATTTTGTGCACTTAGTAACTTTGAAAGCTTGTGTGTCTGTTTGTGTATGAATGAAATTGACATGACAACACACGTGAAATTCAAACGCACTATTGTTCGGCGATTGGAGTCACCTGCAGTGGGGGACAAACTTTTGTTTAGTGAACGAAGTCTCCTTGGTTTTGGTTTGTCTATATTGAAATTTAGTTTGAATTCGGCTTTGGCTTCTCCCAATTCACTTTAGCTTGATAAACTCCTTCATTTAAAAAATGGTTAAAAAAAATCATTTGCCCGTATATTGAACGGTACATTTCAGATGCCATTTCAGTTGTGCCCCTATAGGTTCATGTGAGTGCAGAACTCCAAATGCCTTCTCTCACTTATGTATTAGTAACCTTTAGAACTCATTCTTTTTCAAGGGTGCCAAGATGTTGTGCGCTTAGTAACTTTGAAAGTCTGTAACTTGTGTGTCTGTTCTTGTATGACTAAAATTGACATGACAACACAACCGCGAAATTCAAAACTCTACCGTTCGACAATCTGAATCGCTGGCAGCGGCAAGACAAACTGTTTGTTCAGAGTGGTCCAGGTTAATTAATCAAAGCTTTGCCATGGGGTACTCTGCAAAGGTTGTCTAAATATCCATTCACTTCCAGCATTCAACTTGGTCTGACCAATGTTTTGGTTCGTCTGATTTTGACTGTCACAGGCTTTAAATTAAGGCTCTAAGTATTACGATCATCACTTCAACATTTTTAACTCTTTGATTCATGGACCGCTTGTAACCACTGTGGAACTCTTCAATGAATAGGATTTTTTTTAAAAATGGAACTCTTTTGTGAATGAAATTAAAGAAAAATGAAAAAAAAAAAATTTACCAAAAAGTTCAAGGGAAGTAACTTTAATAAAAAATTACTGCCCTTGAATTACTTTTTTAATTTACTAGAATGAATTTAAGAGTTAAAATATCAAATCATTTGTCATTTCAAGTCTAATTTCTTGATGAATTGGTGACTCACTGTATCAAATCTAATATCACTTGTGTTTCTGCTGTTAGCATTCTTGCTTCATTTTCTGATGGATTACTTTGATTACTGATAACTTGTTTATGTTTTATATTTGTTATGGATTCATTAGTTCTTGTGCAACTGGAGAAAAAAAACCAAGCAATGAAGAATAAAATTTGCCAGTCATCAGCTTGGCCTTTGCTGTCAATTATCAATCACGTTTCTAATGCGGTGTTTCCACTGGGCCCTGTTGGCTACCAGATCTTTCAGAGTTGTCAGCCACGCGGTTGGGTTCTTTTCCTCCGCACCCCAACCGGGCAAGGCACTGTGTCCAACAATGGCAACAGTCCTTGTGGCACTTCTTCTTCTTCCAAGTCAGCACAAGAGCTCCTCACGGTCTCTTCCACAATGGCTTTGGCACACTCATAAGGGTTGTCGAGAAGCCACTCGGACTGCATCCGTAGAACATGTCCTGGCCGTTTGTCGTTTGGTGATGACTACTCTGAATAAAGGAGGTTTTCTGGGAAATAAATTTTTTTTAAAAAGACAAAAAAACAAAAAATTCCAACTAACCACTAATTAAGCTTCTGATTAATTAAATGCAATTGTTGAAACTGGTAACTCAGTCTTGGAGGAAATTCATAAAAAAACCCTTTACAAGTCCTTCGTTAAATCCTTTCCAATTTTAACTAGCATTTCTCGTGGTTCCTCTTCACCTTCATCAGCCTAGTCATACGAAGGCCAATCCAGGGTTGTTAGATTTGCCCAGAAGTAGAGATAATCCTGGCTTTATCTCGGAGACTTGGCCAACACGGGCATTGGAATAGTGTCAAATTTTGAAATCTAGAGTCTGGAGGCCGAGGTTCAATACCAGCCTCCCAGGGCCCGTGTTGGCTAGGTCTCTGAGATAAAGCTCGGATTATCTCGCCTTCTGGCCAAAATGGATTAATCTACGCAGCAACTTTCTTTCTTCAGCTGGAGTTCTCCTTTTGCCTGCCCCCTCTTGGTCTGCTCATATGTGAAGACAACTTCAACTCTTCCTGATAATTTATTCTGAAGTTTCTACCATCATTGCAGCCTTTCTTTATTTACTTCTCCCGAGCAGTTACAGCCACCCTTTGACCTAAAGAAATATACTCTCTCTCACACACGCACACACAAACACACAAATTAAAACAAACTATGAAGTTCTGAATATCTTCAACTTGGTTCACTATCTTCCTTATATTCTCTAACTTTGAAAAATGATGGTGAAGGAAGTTTTGGAAAAAAATATGTATATATGTATACATATATATAATTAAAATGAAGAAAAGAAACCAAAAACAGCCACAACCCGTGCCCAGTTGATCATCAGATTGGTAGTGAAGGAATTGGTCAAGCCGAAGACGCAGAACCTTGGAAAAATGTTTTATGAAGAAGAAAAGAAAAAAATGCTAAACAAAATATAAGTAAGAATAAAGTTGTCTATTTTTGGACTGCGGACGCTACTCCCCTTACCTCAGCCCAAAACCCAAAAAACAATAGCCTTGGTATTTTTCCTCTCGATACCATTATTGTCTTAGCAGGTTTTTTTTACCTGTGGCTACCCAAAGAAAGAAAAAAAACAAATATTCTGCAACCCTGCTCCACTCTTTTGGCAGTTGACTCACATTGTAGTTGTTATGGTTTAAAAGAAGAAAATAAATGAAGTCGGAAAAAAACAAAAAAAAAATGCTCAAGACGTGGTGTGGGGTTGGCTAAAACAGGATGAAAAATAAAGTATGGCTACTACAAAACCTTCAATTTTATTCCTGCTACTGTTGTTTTGTTTTAAAATTGTATCTCGTCTTTTTTTAAAAAGTTTTCCTTTTGTTTCTTTGCAACAATTTCATTACCAAACCATACAGAACAAGCCTGAAAGTCAGACCATAAAGGCACTAGTTCTCCTCTTGTGTGAAGATCTAGCAACAGCAGTGTTTCCAACTTTATTTTCAAGTTTACATCTAAATTTCTTTATTTGCCTCCCCACGACAGCAAATTTGACACCAGGTCATTTTAGGGTTGAGTCCTGAATGCAAATGTGTAGGCAGGGGGTTGTATCCCAGGTCCCCACAACTTATGTCACATGGACATTGGGCGCAAGCTGGTCATTGGTGACTGGACGAATCCTGAGCATGCTGGACAAAGATCCGGGATCGAATCCCGGGTGATCAACTTCTTGGCCAGAAGGCTTCGAAATCCTCTGCAACCTTTCCGGACACATGCGACAAGGATCCCAGGAAGTGTTGATACGAACTTCAAATCCACGAAAGCTTCGAAGAACAGATTTTCTTTTTGCCTCCCCATGACGGCAAATATGACACATGATCACTTTTAGGGTGGGGTTCTGCAGGCGGAAGGGGTGGAGAATCCCAAGTTCCTGTCACTGAAACAAATGCCACAAGGACCGGGATAAACTGGTCAGTGGTTACAGGACGAATCCTGAGCATGTTAGTCAAAGATCCCGGGCAGTGAGCGACCGCCTCCTGGCCAGCTGACTAAGATATCCTGTGCAACTTCTCCCAGGACGAATCCTGAGCATGCGACAAGGACCCCTTACGGGCCGTGATGGTCTCAAAAAACAGATACTACACTTTGATGTTAGCCAAAAGGCTGAGAAATGATCTAAAATTAAAACATCTAGATTCTTCAGATATATAAAATCTAGCAAATATATTACACATTAATGAATTAAATGTAACTTTAATCTTCAACATATATTTTATTTAAATATTACATAATTCAATAAAAAATATATATAAAATCTAAGAAATATATTACACATTAACTCATTCCTCCCAAAAACAACTCGGGGTGTGATAAATTTCACTTGTGGCCTGACAACGCTGTCAGTCGTGGAATATCATTTGAGTTCTTTCCCTGAACCCGACAACAGGCGTGCCATATAGCGTCTGTTAAATCGGCTCTGATTAGTCAAATAAGTGTTCTGTAGGGGATCCCTTAGAATCTCAACCAATCAAAATGAAGCTTACGAATTCATATGGGTAAACCATTAACCTATTTCTCCCTTCATTTATCGTATAATGATAAACAAAATGCATGGGAATTTCTATCGACGCACATGGCAATCTCTAAAATGGATTCTAGTGACTAGCGATTCAGAATTTGAGGGATTTTCACATGAAACAGTACAAACTGCTCAAAGAAATATTTTACAACTGGATTCTATCAACATATCCGCTGTTGATATAAGTGATTTTGATGAAGATTCTGAGGTTGGAAATCGCGATCCGTTGGCTTGGACTGATCGCTTGCAGAATGTAAACATTGAGGATTTTATAGACATTCCTGTACCAGCTACAAAATTACCTGATACTGCTAAGCAGTTTATAGATAATAATTTATTATTATTGAAAATAAACAATGAATGTTCTTTTTCTAAATTGATAAAGATGAACTAAAAAAAAATAAAACGTTCCGTGGACTGATCGCTTGCAGAAGGTAAATATTGATGATTTTACAGACATTCCTAGACCAGCTACACAATTACCTGATACTGCTAAGCAGTTTATAGATAATAATTTATTAATATTATTGAAAACAAACAAAATTTTTTTTTTTTAAATTACTAAAAAGACTGATTTAAATTTAAATCCTGACAATGCCAATCAATCAATCAATACCTTTTTCAATTAACTTTTTGCTGGTTTCATTTCACCTGACTTAGAAGTGATACATTGTGAATAATCACTGAATATTTAGTAAGCATACATTTAATATTAAGAGATATATAGCAATTTATTTACTGTCCATTATATTTTTTTTGTTCAGTTGTGCTGTGAGATTAGTTTTGGGAAGGGCTCCAGACTAACTTTTTTCACTACCGTCCTGAAGGAAATGTAAACCATCCCAAAGGAAATGTAAACCGTCCCAAAATCAAAATGTTGTTTCTTTATCTATAGTTGTTAGTAGTATAATAAAAACCATTAACATGTTGAAGTGAATAATTGTCAAACTCCAGTGAAAACCTGGAGTTGACTTTGTTGTTCTACTGCAACAAATCCTCACCAAATTTCTAAAAAAACATATCTCCCCCCGATGCCCTGGGGATGGAAGTGATTCTTCTTTCTTTTTTTTATAAATCAATTCTGTCCTGGGGAAGATATCTGTTCGTCCCAAACACATTTTTACTGTCCCCCCAGGACAATGTTAATTTTGAGCTCTGATTTCAGGGACCAGGGCATTTTGCTAGACCAAGGGAGTCGGGCACGTAATCAAACATGACTGCTAGGGAGTTAATAAATTAAACATAACTTTAATCTTCAATAAAAATATTACTTATTAAAAATCATCTAAATGGCAATTTTTGGCATCTAGATTTAGATGAAAAACATCTAAATTGATAACACTGAGCAAGGGACATAACTAACATTTCAGTATGTCACTCAGTGATGGCTATCCATGCAAGAGATGTTAGCGCATTTAATAACTTCTGTGAACATTTTATTGATCACAAAGACCTCTGGGACGTTATTATCAACGACTTGACCATTGCTGTCAACTATCCAGTATGTTCGTGATGCACTTTTTCCACTGGGCCCTGTTGGCTGCCACATCTTTCAGGGTTGTCAACCAAGTGATTAGGTTCTTTATCTTCGCACCACAACCAGGCAACAACAGCTATATCTCCCAAACTTCTGAATGGATTTCAATGAAGCCATGGTGGTGATGGCCTGTTGGAGGTATGCGCTCTCTGAGTGCTTTCTAGTTAGAGTTTGTGTTGATAACTCTTGCTGAGGTTGGGGAAAGTTTTGGCATTCTATTCAACTCGGTTCTAAAATGAGAATTGTTGATCATGGTTTGCAAGGAAAGAAAAAATTCCTTCAGACTTTTTTTTGCTTACTGTCAATCATTTATTTGTAAATTTTTTGAATGCTGATTATTTTTTTTTTCCTTTTAAAGAATTAGTCTAGTTCAATGTTTTTTCACCTATCTCAGTGTCATTCACCCTCAAGTCTTTATTACAAAATCTTATTCACCCATGACTAAATTTCTGTTTTTGATTATTTTCATCTTATTCCCCTTTGTGTATTATTTATACATAATTCATCCATTAACATATTTCTTAAGTGTTTATTTCATTCATGTTTTTAAGTAATTTGCTACAGAAATTATGATTCATTGCTCTATCTGTGAGAATCCTCCTGTCATCTGAGAAATCCCTAGTCCAGTGTTTCTTAAACTATTTCAGTCATTCACCATAAATTTCCTTGTTTTTTGGGTTTTTTTTATCATTTTCATCTTATTCTCCTTTTTGTGTATAATTTTAATTCATTTTATATTATGAGCAAAAAGCATAAATTAACTCATTTCTTAAGAGTTTATTTTTTATTCGTTTTTTGAACATCATAAATATATGTAAAGAAAACTAAGAGTGAGAAAAAGTATTTATTAGAATTTTTCTTGTTTACATAAAATTAGCAAACAGTCTTAGAACTTAGATTTTTTAAAAAATTTTTTTTTATTTATTGTAAATGTTTACCACACACATTTTTTAGATATTTATATTTTTTCTATTCTAAGTAAATTGAGTCTTTTCACCCTTGGGTGGATCATTCATCAGTTTAAGAAACACTAGCCTAGTTAACCGAAGAGCTGGGAAAGAAATGATTGATGATAGTCTCTCTAGGTTTAAGTGACTGTTACTACACAATCTCTACCTATTTTTTTGCTATTATATTCGTATGTGCACAGGGTGTCCCATATATAAGTCCCTTTTTTCCAGTTCTAAGAGCAATAATGTACAGGATTATTGCACTTGTTCACATGAATTCTGCTCCATTTGATAAAGAATTATTTTGCAATAGAAATAAATTAAATACAATGTTACTTCCCTTACAACTAGTACAAAAAGGGACTTATATATGGGACAATATATTTATTATATATACACAAACACAATGGACTTTTTCAAAATAACCTATTTCATTTTTAAACCCGATTTAAACTACAAAAATGTAAATGGTAATAGATGTTCTTAATTGTTGTACCAGTAAGAAAAATGCATATCTGCACAATGTGTTAATACAATTGTAAAAACTTTAACAAAACCTAAACAATATTTTAACATAAAATAGACAAAAAAATATCAATACAGTGGCACAAAATAGCAATTTTTGGTGTCATGCACCCACATGTAACTAAACTTTATAAAATAAGATTGTTCAATTTTGCCACTGCATTAATATAGTTTTGTCTATTTTATGTTGAAATATTCTTGTTCAGTGGAGTAACTTTCTTTTATTAATCATGAAAATTGCTCTGAAAAAAAGCTAGATATAAAGTTTTAGGGAAATTTTACTTCAAATTTGATATAACGCAATGCACGCCTAAACCACCAAACTGAATTACACAAAACTATTCAGACACATTTAACCTGAGCCTGCAAGGTTTCTTGCATATTAAGTTTTATTTTTTTTAATTGTTCCCATGTCCACGTCATGTAAGGTGAGTGATTCTGGCAGGCTGATTTTCTGTTAATGTTATGTTTATGCAATAATCAGCAGAAAGATTATTTAATTTCATTGTACTGATCAAATTGTCTACCTAGAAGTTATAAATGAAATCTTACAAAAACAACCCCCCCCCCCAAAAAAAAAAAAACACCATTTAACCACATTCATAGTAACAGGTCTCAAATTTCTGGAAAGGTATCATCGCATTGGATCAAAAAGGTTGTACGTCCATATTTTTTTTTTTTTTTTTGAGATATAATATTTTTAACAAAGGTTTGCTCCATCATCTCTAGCAAGGGCATAGGGTGACTAGATCGTCAGTGGCCTCATGAACCAAGTTGACTACCGTGAGATCATAGATAAGCGTCTAGTTCCCCAGCTTCATGAATGGTTCCCTGTCAATGATTGCATCTTTAGGCAGGACGGGCAACGTGTCACAAGGCTCCCAAAATCATGGACCATTTCAAGGAACTTGGTATCAGTGTTCGACTGACCTGGAAATAGTCCCAAAATGAAGCCAATTGAAGGCTGGTGGAAAGACCCCTAAGATTGTCTGTACGAACAAGGAGTTTTAGGGGGGTGGTTTCAGTTTGCAGTGTAAGTTCATGCTAAATTGGTCCTTTATTTTGTGTCCGTCAGCATTCACGCTACTTTCTTGAAAATTCAGAACGGTATGCTGCCAAAAGATGTTGATCACATGATGGTTTCTATTTAGTGACTAACCAGACCTGTTTTGATTTTCTATGACGTGATGATTTGGACGAGTTCAGAAGCGAAAATAACTGGCAGACCCTGGGGAAGGCCTATGTCCAACGACGGACTCATTTTTAGTAGTAATGAAATCAACTGTACTTCAACTTAAAATTGTTGTAACGTATAGAATAGATTCTATAGGGTGTCGCAGAAGTAACTCCTGATTTGTCCCAAAATTAATGCCAGTTCTAAGGGAAGCAACTATTAAATTATTATTAAAAGCAACTATTTAAATAGTTGCTTCCCTTAGATATAACTGGCGTTAATTTTGGAACAAATCGAGATTTCTTATGGGACACCCAGTATATAATAGAATACCACACACAACAATATAGAATAGATTCTTGTTAACTTTGGCACACGGCTGTATTTCTCATGTGGCCTTTGAGCTCACCAGTGGCTTCTATGTTCACTACTGTACAACCAGTAATATCTCTTGAACACCGCCTTTCGACCAGTGCCGGATTAACTATGTATCAAAAATAGCATATGCAATGGGCCCTGCATTTTCAATGGCCCCGCACTAAATGATTGCAAGCTATCAATTCCGATTCAGTGATTCTGCACTTGCTCTATTACTATAGTACTATACTGCCTTCAACTTTTATGAACATCTGGGTCTTTAAGGTTAGCGATTTTAGCCAATTATCACCTTTTAATTTGGAATTGTTATTTTAAAACCCATAAGAACCCAGACCCATTTCTACTTGAAGGAACATTATGTGGGATTCTGGGTAGGCAAATTGACACACATGTTCAGTAGATGTTACTTAGCACACTTGATAACGTAGCCAAAAACACTACATGCGCAATATATCGGCCTAAAAAGGCCAGCTGGACCAGCTTAAAAACGGAAGAAACCTAAGTTAGCAGTAGCGCTTTTTTTTTTTTTTTTTTTTTTTTTTTTTTTTTTGCTATATGGTCAAAAAAGCCATATCGCTAATGGTGTTAGAATTATAGCCCCCCCCCCTCCATCGGCCCCGAACTTTTTCAAGACCAACCCTCATAATTCGTGCAGAAAGGAAGAGAAAATTGAGGGGTGAGGGTTAGGCTAGTCCGGCAGCAAGACAGAAATAAATATGAAAATTTTTTTAAATCGTGACATCTCACCAGATGGTTACATTTTTACATAAAAAATTTGAAATACGCGTGTGTGTGTGTGTGTGTGTTTGTATTTTGCATGTATGCCACAAACACAGCTATTTTTAGCCATTTTAAAAAGACTAACATAGCCATTTCATGACCATTTAATGGGCTAAAAATGGCTAACAATGTTTTTAGAGGATTTTCGAGGTTGATTTAGTGCAAAAAAATGTTTTTGAGTTGGCAACACTGCCTTAACCCTGCCCTCCCCATCCATCCCATCCAAACTTTTGACCTGGCTCCGTCACTGTTTCCGGGGGGGGGGGGGCAATTTGATGCAAATGTTCGTTTCCTAGTGAATGTCCATTACCTTAACTAAATGTTCTCTTTTTCCTGGAAATTAATCTTACAGTCCTCTGTAATTTTCAGCTCTGTGCGGTCTGTGCGCGTGACATATACATATGTAACAGCCTTACAGCCTACTTGCTGCGTACTGGCTCCATGCCATGAAATACGAAACTAAGGACTTCTATTTTTCGGTGATGGTCGTGGCTACTATAAATACCATATTTACCTCACTTTTCGGCGACCCCTCTTGTCGTAGGTTCGCGTGTTAAGTGTACACACATTAAACCTTTTCTTTCAGCTTACTTCTTTGTACCAGTTTCTCACTATCCCCTTCCGGCGACCCCTTTCTTCTTCTAGCCAGCGACCTCTTTGTCTCCAGTTGCCTTAGCCAATCGTTTCGGTGAACACTAAATGTCTGCCTCAGCCAAGCCATCAATTGAGGCGAAGTTATCTTCTAAGACAAACCTCTTGTCTGGCTACCTTTCCACTCCTCTTTCTCCACAAGCTAATTCTCCTGTATTTTGTTTGTCACATGTGCCAAGAACAAGTTGTGTTCTGTCAATAGTGCGATCGAAATCAAACACATTTCTCGCCTCAACCGACAAACACATGGTAATCTGTACCATGACTAACCTCTCAGTTAGCTTCCCTTAGTCGCCTAGGGATCAGACCTTCATCTCTACCAACTTATACATACATTCTTACTAAGCTTAACTCTTCTCTCTCCACAATCGTTTCAACATGCATGCTTTTTCCCAATCTTTATGTTACGTTGTGGCACTTTACAATATAAAGGAACACTCTTTCCAGCTACAGTGACAAAATAACGCTCAGATTTTGGGAAGTGGGTCGGGCCGAGAACTGGCATCGCTTCTCAAGCCAAGAACTTTTCGGCACCCCCTCGTATATACAGTATATTCTTCTTGCACACATATTTCCATATTCGTAAACGTCAACTGATAAAAAATTTATCACAATAAAAATGATCTCGTTTAATTCCTTTTATTACAAAAATAATAAAGATATTTTGTATTAGTTATTGTTTTGCAAAAATCCCAAAGTAAAAATACATGCAAAACAAATTATAGGGAGACCAAACCAAACATATTATAGGAACACCAGATAAAATGGGACAAACTTAGCAGTTGTTACTTTCAACAACAAAACCTGGGCAACTCATCGTTGATTAACTCAGTGGTTCCCAAAGGGTGGGTCACACCATACTGGTAAACAAGAGAGGATAGCAAGTGTAGCATCAAGATTCAAAGACAATCAAAGAAACATTTAAACACTCTGGTATAGCAGAGCCATTTTTAGCTAAAAAAAAACCTTTCTAATTTATTATAAACAAAAATACATACATTTAACTTTTTTCTTACTCAATGCTATTTTTTTGTTTTGAATCTTATCTGAAATTGCTTCAATGTCCGGGTCAGAAACGAAACTAAACTAAGACACAACCACAACAAAAAACGATATGAAGTGAAAATTAATCATTAGTCTTTGACAAAAACGAATCCAAGCCCTGTTTTTAGATTACCAATGGAGGGCTCATTTTTAGAAGTACCCATGAATGAAATGTTTATAGACCCAACCAGCACCCAAATACGCCCAGGAAAATAATTTATTTGTTTGCTCATAATATAAATCTTTTTTTTTTTTTTCATAGTGCCTAAGAGCCACATGAGATAGACTAAAGAGCCGCAGGTTCCCGATCCCTGATGTATAGAAACCTGTAGAAGTTTCCAGATTCAGTGTAGTGTAAAATTCTAGTTTCTGTGCATAAAATGAACTAAGGCTTACAGAATTATCTACCCAAGACTTTGCCAAATTTGTCTTTTTTTTTTTTCTTCCTTTTTTGACCAATGGTCTCAAGTTTTGAAAAAAATTGATTTAAAAAAACTTGACCATAATTCAAAACTTGGGACCGTTTTAGCAAGTCTGGTGGAGATAATCCTGTAAACCGTAGTTCATTTTAAGGTTAACAGGAGTTATCTCCATTTTACCCATTGGAAACTAGGATTCTACTGCAGTATAGTCTGATATTATCTTATTCGTAAGATTTATATTTAATATTTTTGGGTATATACAACCGGATACAGTATCCATCCATCTCTTCAAGAGCATTAGAAATTCTTCTACAATTCTCCACAACAAAGAAGTAGAAAAGTCTGGTATGGTTGACCATATATGGAGGGAGAAGGGTTTATTCCAACTGGGATGAGGTCTAAATAATTGATAAGGAACATTGCTGGAGGGCAAGAAAATTGAAGGAAGCAGCATACATTAATCTGACAGACTGGTGTATAATACAGGCCAGTGTGAGTTTCAGCATAGTGTGGATTACTTTTCTCAGCAGGAAAAGAATTGGAGAGTGTCCTCACTTAATAAATAATATGGAATCACTTGAGTTACATGGGTTGCTGAGAATGGAATTACCTTTGTTGCTCACATTGCTGGGAATGAGCTGAACCGATCAGTATATTTGCCACTATTTCTTTTCAGGGCTCCATGATTTTCTGGAAAAAGAGACCCTTCTCTTTCCTTATAGATTGTACACCCGAGGAAGGCTTATTAATAAGATTGATATATAAATAATATATAAGGAGCATTGCCAACCAAGCATTTGAAGTGGAAAATATAACCTCACAATTGTAATGTTTAATATCGATAAACATGCCGAAGCGGAGCTACCCAAAGGACCCCCATAATGAGCCCCATTTCTGGTACCGGAAATGAGCACCCGCAAGTGGGAGCTGGGAAGAGTCTATTTGTCCAGTGGCTATCAACCTGAACACACACTTTTGTTCCTCTCTCTTCTCTTTCTAAACTCAGCTAATTACGGTTCTAACAAAATACGTTTAACCAACACAGCTAAAAAAAAATACGAAAATAACAAAGAATTATAACAATTACCAGTTTGATGCCATACCATTTAGCCACACTTGCACATAGTTATTTACCTCCTCCACCAAAGTTGGATGAGATATATGTATTCACTCATGTCTGTATGTCTACTTGTCCACACAATATCTCCAAAAGTTTTCACTGAAATTTTGTGGCAGGGTGGGCCATTGACTACAGAAGAATTGATTAGATTTTGTGGGGGTTCCATGAATTTGTTTTGGATTGGGAGATATTTTTATTATTCTGCAGCAGAGAAAAACTTACAAAAATGAACAGTTAATTAAAAAAGGCTAGCTTTCGATTCAGGGGAGGTGACTCAATATTTGTACATTTTGAAGTTCCCATGCCTGAGTTTATTTTTAGAATGAAGTTATTTTGATTTTAAATTTGACTAGTTTACCTCTGTCAACAAATTTGGAAATCTGTCCACACAATATCTCCAAAGGTCCTCAATGTATTTCAGTGACATTTTGTGGAAAGGTGGACAATGGGCTAAGGAGGAATTGATTAAATTCTGGGGCGGATCCAGGAATTATTTTTCACAGCATCGTACTTATATATGAACTGATTTTCATTCATTTTGTCTGTAGTTTAAAATCATCCCAGGCTAATTCCTTTTCTTCCCAGCAGCCATCAACCATCATACGCGCTGCCAGACGTCCCAGTTCATCACTCGACTTTGCAGCATAGCCATTACCCCCTAACATGACCCCAAGGTGGGGGGTAATCAAGTCAATGTAGGGCCGTCTGGTTGGAGTTCGAGTGGTCACACAGCTGTTAGTGTGGACTCCCAACACTTTGATGCCTGTTAAGAAAAGAAAAACAATGACATAAGGATTAGACCACAGCAGTGCAATAAACTACAATTGCAACCAGTGTACATCAGTAGAAAGTGTACATCACAAGTATATATCAGTAGAAAGTTACAAGTGTATATCAGTAGTAAGTAGTTAGGATCTTGTTCCCATAACACTGCAGACGTTTTGGTGACGTCACCGGTGTCAAGGAAAAATATGTCCCTTTTCAATTTGCCAAAGTTTGGGGTGCCAGATGGGAACAAGATCCTATATACTTTTGGGATGAAAATTATATACTTTGGGGAGAAAAATTATAAAGTCTCACCGTTAACAACATTGATGATTGCCTGCTCGAGATGTTTGCCAAGATGGTGGTCACCATCTCCTTTGAACCAGTTCTGCATTTCCTTTGGAGATGTCAAAATGACTGTAAGCGGTTCATTACTTGAACCCATTTTGATATAATACTTTCCTGAAGAGGAGGAGAGAAAAGTCAATTGTAACTCTTAAATTCATATTAGAAAATTTAAATGATAATATAAAGTTGAATAAATACTCATCAAAGTTAGCTCCCTTTCACCTTTAGGTAAATTTTAAAATTTATTTTTAGACTATCTGTCATAATAATTTTAACAAATTTTGTTTCTGTCAAAGAAGCGTTCCACTGTCAATTAGGAAGGTTATCAAGCAGTTCATCAAATTAAGGGTTTGGTTAGTCACTCAATAGAAACCGTCAACTGATGTTTTTTGGCAACAAGACGTGTTGGTGATAATCAATTAAAAAATTGGAAAAATGAGTGATCAATGAACAAGTTACTTCTCTTGCCTTTTGTTGGATCATTAAAAAGTCCAAATTTTCAAAAAAACAAGCATGAACGCTACTGAACACAATTTAGCATGAATTTACATTGTAAATTGAATCCCCATAAAACTTATTTGGGGTAGGGGGGAATTTTCAAAAAACAAAACAAAAAACATTTTTTCTAGACATAATAAGGAGTAAATGTTTATATTTTCAGCTCTCTAGCTCCATTGGTGCAGCCTGTATGCATCACACATACATACATAGCCAGGCAGAACCACTTAAAAACTGAAGAAACCTATGTTGACAGTTTTGGTTGACGGTTTCTAATATATCTTGGGAAGAGTGGTTCAGATCTAGGGGAGACCCCAAAATAACTGAAAATTTAGGACTCGTCCCCAGTTACAAATTTGGAAAGAAATGGTGGGTCATTTCGAACTTGTTCCCTCAAATCATGGCCCACATTCAAACATTTGTTTTTTTAATCCTCTATGTGCAAACGAGGCAAGAATTTTGTGGAAATGCGGTTCATTCTCAAATCTATTGTTAACATTCGGTGGCATGAACTCCAAAGACAAATCAGTCACCTCATTAATAGTCCAACAAATTGATTGTGTGGCGAACTTTAGAAAATCACCAAATGTGCTGGCAAACAAGCTGCAGGAAACAATCTAAAAATAGCACCATGTGGCGGACTGGCTCAGAATAGTGTGGACTCGTGACATCTAGCAGCACAATGCACAACTACGTACAGTTTGTGCACCATGTTTGAATTCCGTTTTTTGGGGGGCTTACCTTTTATAGAAGGGAAGTAGAAAAGTCTGGTATGGTTGACCATATATGGAGGGTGATGTGTTTATTCCAATTGGGATGAGGTCTAAATAATAGATAAGGAACATTGCTGGAGGGCAAGAAAATTGAAGGAAGCAGCATACATTAATCTGACAGACTGGTGTATAATACAGGCCAGTATGAGTTTCAGCACAGTGTGGATTTCTTTTC
>VCCN01005548.1:368453-391082 GCA_006491835.1 Architeuthis dux
ATGATTTTTGTTACGATGCATGAATAACAGTGATACTATAGATTTTACAAGCATATAAAACGTACAATAGAAAAGTTAAAACGATCGTTAACCTTTAACACACAAAAACGGATCACTCCAAACAAATATTAGCTAATGCGAATATTGTTGTCAGAAAATGAACTTGGCTCTATGCGAAACATGAACAATCATTGCACCAGATAAAAGGTCATTGTAATGACGTTAACAGCAAAAGAAAATATAAACAGTTTTCAAGTTTATGGTGGAATTTCAAATCGTCAAATCATACCGACAAGGCGAAATTCCGTAAAGTTCAAATCTTCGGTACGGTAATCGGGAAATTTGACATTAAACAACGAATTCCTGATTCAGCAGACAATTGCTTTTTCTTTCACTTTTTCTATAAATAAGCCACAGATTTGGGAAAACACCAGTTTCAACAAAGCCACAAGGAAGCTCATTTGGCAGCCGTCGTATTCAACCTGAACGAAATCTTCGTCTTTTTTACAAGATCAAGGAGACGACTCAATAAATGTTTAAGCTGTCTGAACCAAGAACGATCCAAACACGCATTCGGGTATTGTAGTGAAATGCACTCTGTGTTCGTATGTTCGCGCGGGCATGCGTGTCCAAAGGCCCATCTCTGATTACCAGGGCGTACGTGGCCAAAGGCCCATATCACATTACCAGGGCGTACGTGACCAAAGGCCCATCTCAGATTAACAGGGCGTACGTGGCCAAAGGCCCATATCAGATTACCAGGGCGTATGTGACCAAAGGCTCATATCCGATTACCAGGGCGTATGTGACCAAAGGCCCATATCAGATTACCAGGGCGTATGTGACCAAAGGCCCATATCAGATTACCAGGGCGTACGTGACCAAAGGCCCATATCAGATTACGAGGGCGTAAGTGACCAAAGGCCCATATCAGATTACCAGGGTGTCGTCTTTCTCTACACCCACGTGGGAGAGCCCCTTTCTCCGGTATTTTATTTACCCCCACAGAATGTTGGCTCCCGTAAATGCGCCGCCCAGGAACGAGGCGTCTTCTCTCTCATCTCCCACACATCAGCGAGAAGAAATACAACCGGTATTGTCCAACAGTATCAGAACAGTAAAAAAGAAGAAGATCTTCTCACATCCAGGCTCTACAGACACCAATTGAAAAGAATACGCCGCAGCGTAAGTTCTACACAACAGACATCTTCGGGAAAAAGACAACCACTCCCTCAAACGTTACTCTTGTACTACCGTAAAAGCTTCAAGATGGAAGCCACTTGACACACAGAAGAACAACAGACGTCTTACGCAACAGAAGATACGTTTGTTAAAAGGCCTGTACGTAGTGCTCCCAGCTCAAATACAAGCAACTAAGAATTGTTTCTCAAGTTCCTCGACCATTCGAATAATGACGCCCCGGAGAACGAAAATAGAGACGAGGCGTTTGTTACCAGGTCGGTAGCTAGCGTCTTCACTTCGAGAACGGACAGGACGTCGGCCAGCCTAGCTGCCGCAAAAGCGAGAGCCAGAGTGTTTGCCGCACGTGCATGCACAGCATTCGTCTAGGAAGAAAATAAATTATCGTTAGAAAGTGCTCGGATTACCGCTGCCCTTTCTACGCTAAAGTTAAGCAAGCGGCAGAGGCAGAAGCTATCGCTCTCGAATCGACAGGGAAAACCTTACCTATGGCCCTTCGCGATTTCATGATTTTTTTCAGTCTAGTTAGTAAATGCTTAAGCTGTCTGAACCGAGAACGACCCAAACACGCGTGTGAACAGTCATCAAATGAAGCACTATGACAAATAAAGAGGCCAGGGAAAGGTCACAACAGCCTCCCGTATCAATCATGGTTGGGGCATGTCTTGTTGAGGCTCCCCACAACAAGACCTGCAAATCAAGTCATTAAATGGACACCGATAGGCCAAAGAAAGAGAGGACAGCCCAAGATGTTCTAGCGACGGACAGTGGAGAGGGACCTCCAACTGGTTAACAGAGGCTGAGGCGACACCACCAGACTGGCTGAAATTGTACACGGTGGAACGCCTTGACTGCCTTATGTGTCGCACGACGCGGGAGCAACTGAGTCTGAGTCTGAGTTGACAATATTTGCATGAAAAAGAAAATTTGCATGAAAAAGAGAAATCGCTCCGAGTAGATAAGGTTTAAGAGAGCACGGAGGATGATTGTGGTGCGGAGTAGCCGTATGGTTAACGAATCGGACAATGGAATTGGTGAGCCGAGTTCAAACTCCGGTCGAGGCTGTTTACGTTCACTTCGCACTAATGCTCTTGAGCAAGGCATGACCCCCCCCCCGTTATGGGTAAAATTGCAGGGCCGACTGAGCTCTCTAGCCTTGGGAGACAACGAGTCTAGGAGAAGAATACTGAATTCAAAACCAGGAGTTGGAATTCCCAAGGCAGCCCAATGCTGTCTTCAGCCACGTTCTGGCAACTCCTGCGACGACACTTGTACCAAACTGTATCGACCCTTGCCCTTTCCTTGGTGCGTGGAGAAAGGAGACTTGCTGTATGGGCAACCGCCTGTCTTCCATACAACCATGACCAGGCCTGCACCCTGGGGGGAATGAAAGTAAGACTTTCCGGGAGACTGACGTGATGTCACCGCAAAGTAAAGGATGATAAATTAATGACATGATCGCTGCCACTCGATCGTACGAATATGGCGGCTCCTAGGAGAGAACACTGACATGTGTCCTCCATGGAGCAGCGTGTGCTTAAGAGAGGACCGGTCGCACAGTCCAGTCTTGCCTTGGCAAGATGTTCTGTTAATCGGCGGCAGAGCATATGTAGGCTGAGACGACTGCAGAACAATCTTATTCTTATAGACGGTCACCTATCTGAGTAATGACCTGGCTCGACGTCGCTTAACTTCGGTGATCGTACGAGAATCGGTGTATCCAACGCAACGCAAAACTGATAAAGTAAATAAAAAACACATCTTCCCTACTCATTGAGGGGAGAGTCTGTGCAAAATCTCAAGTGTCTACTATGGACGGCTAGGGCTGGGCGAAGTCCGGATACATAGATAGATACATAGATACATATAAATGTCAGAACACATGAATAAACTAAACCCAGCAATAAACCAGCGTTATGGGTAGCGGTGATTAATAATCTACACATGTCAGAAGGTTAGATAGAGGCTTTCCATATCCATTGCCTACTAGCGTCTTTGGCATCACCTTGCAGGACCACATACCACAGGATTGTCACGAAACCATGATTGTCACCCGTCAATTTAAATGGGTCGGTCACGTCTCCATGATGTAAGAGGATCGTTTACCACGCCAGATTCTATATGGGGAGCTAAAACACATGATTCCTGTCAGCGGTCAAAAGTTTTAAAGAGCAGCTGAAAACCAATCAGGAACCAACACCGTGCCCGCAGACATGAGAAGTTATATCTCGCTGGTCTGGTGTCGCTAATCTAACTATGAAGTGATGCTATGTAACTTAACTCGTTTTAAAAACAATGATTAAAAATACTTTATTATTTACTTTACTATGCTACACAGCATCACTTCATAAGTTTCTTCAGTTATAGTTAAGCGACACCAGATAAACGAGATGTATCCGGCTATGATAAGTTGGCTATGAAATATATACGGCTATTAAACGTTTGCTATGAATGTTCCGTAATCCCATGAGAGGATGGCTCGAGGCTTCCTAGCCCCGGGGGAACGGTACCGCCTGTCCAAACTGCGGCAAGCTGTGCACATCCAACTTTTGCCTGATAAGCCACCAACGGGGGACAGGGACACCGAAAACAAACCCCTAATCAATGATGGAAAGTAAAAGACAAACCAAAGATTAAGTAGACGCGCAGTTGAACTGGTGTAAGTGGTCAAGTGAAATTCTTCTGGCAAGAACATGGAATATACAAAGGTTTAACACAATCAACTGCATACCCAAAGCGTCGCTCAGCTAGTTTCCAAAATATTTTCTGACAGATAGTTCTTCGGACGATTGAACACCTTCTTGTTTTTTGTGTTATTAACACGACGTTTCGGCCGATCCATTCCTCGGCCTTCCCGATTATCCACCAACGGGGGACATGGACACCGAATACCGTCTATGAAAAGTTGGCTATGGCATTATCACATTCGGATATTACACCCGAGGAACGCCGAAGAATGGATCGACCGAAACGTCGTGTTAACAACACAAACAACAATAAAAGATAAATCGATCTCCAAAACTAAAAATTGATACCAAGAATAAGAAGAGAGGACGCCATCGTGGATATCGACAGACAGGAATAAACACTAATTTAATGATAACACTAAGAAAAGAGTGGATAAAAGGAATTGAAGAAATAGAATGAATAGCCATTTGTTTGTGCTTAAAATTTAAATACGACATTGTAAAAAACTTATCTGTTTCAGACATTGGAATAACGAAATGCTTTTGTCATTTTTAACTCCGGTTTCCCAACTTTAACTTTTAATTCGACAGGGAAATAAACTAAAACAAACTGCCGACGAATTCTGTCAGAATGGGTGATAAAATTGTAAATTTTATGCAAGCTTGTTATCATAAAGAAAAGAAAAGAAAGCAAATATTTTGACTTTTGAAAAATAGCAGCAATTAAATTTAAGAACGAAAAGGACGAGGGAGGAAAAAGAGAGACAATAAAAAGCAAGTTTTATTGATCCATTCCGGGTATCGTTCGGGTATCTTTTCATTAAATCTCGGTATGAAAAATTCAATTCTTTTTTAGAAGACAGAAACGGAATTAATTTTGAATGAGTTGATAAAGAATTGGAAGAGAGAGAGAGAGAGAGAGAGAGAGAGAGAGAGAGAGAGAGAGAGAGAGAGAGAGAGAGAGAGAGAGAAGGCAAGACAAAGAGAGCGAGAGAGAAAGAGAGAGAAGGGGAAAGAGAGCGAAATGTACAAAGAGACAGAGAAAAAGAAAGAGAGAGAGAAAGAGAGGAAGAGAAAGCAAGAGAAAGCAAGAGAAAGCAAAATGAAGAAGAAGAGAAAGTGAGAAAGAGAGGGGGAGAGGGGAGAACAAGAGCAAGAGAAAGAGAGACAGAAGGAAAGAGAGAAAGGGAGAGATAGTGACAAAGAACAAAAAACAAAAAACAAAACAAACAGCTGCAACAACGGTCTGAAATCTTTTTGGGGAAAAGCCCGAAGCCGCAGGGTGCCAAATCTGGACTAATATGGGTGGGGTGAGCTGATAGACCTGGGTGATGCGATGTTTTGTCAAAAAAACCCCGAACGAGACGTGAAGAATGACTAGCTCGGTCATTGTGAATGCAACTGCTTGGATGAAGGTCATTATTAATTTTTGACTGGTATTTCTTTCATCTTATTACTGTTGCTTTTTACTGCAATTTCCGGATTATTATTTTACGATTGTTAGCATGATGAACAATAAAAAAAATAATCCCAGAAACCAGTGTTTGGCCGCGGCCCTTAACTCTTTCCTCCCTGACAGACAAATTTTCAGTGATTATTCCCAATGTATCACTTCCAAGTCCAGTGAAATAAAATCATGAAAAAGTATTATTATTGATTGATTGGCATTGTTATGATTTAAATTTAAACATGTTTTTTTGGTCTGGGAAATTATGCAAATATGAGATCACACTTCTACGCGTGATCAGGGCATGAGTGAAATTTATTATCACGCCTAGAAGCGTTATCAGGGAGGAAAAAGTTAACAAATTTTCTTTTGGCTTTGCAGGGCGGAAACATCATTTCAATATTCCTTCATTTAGTTTTAATCAATATTTCTTTTACTGAATTGTACTTTAATTTAACGTTTAACGTTTTAATGAATGTTTTCCCAACGAGTACAATCTCGAAATTTTTAAACCCAGAGTGAACAACTGCCTTACCCAATGTTAGTCTTTTTAATATTCTCTTATTGCTCTTTATTTTAGTGTTTCTAACTCTTATAAATCATTTTAACTCTCTTATTGCTTTTTAGTCATTTTAGTCTCCATTTTAAACATGTCATGTTTTAGTGTTTCCAATTTTAACACCAATAAGCTATTTTAACATGTTTTTTTTTACTGGACTTAATTCTGTGGCATAAATAACTCCATTCTTATTAACTCTTAGATGTGAAAAGTGGCCGAAATATCTTGCTTAGGGTGATCAAAAGTAAACAAAAATAATAATAATCAAGTACAAGCATTGGACGTGAACAGACTGGAATACATCATGAGTTTTCTCATACATTTGCAGATGCTTTATTATTACTGTAACATTCTGGTTGTGTTTAGTGACTCTGCTCGCTTTGTTCGTCTTTTTATTCTAGCCGTGTGAGATTAGAATGCGTTTGATTCGTAACCGTGTTTAAGCGTGTTAAGAAAAGAAGGCGGAACAAGATAACACGTGTGATAGGGTTCTTCGCCTAGTAAGAAGTGTGCCTTCCCTGTTCCCACCTCCGGTCCGCGTTTTCTGGGACCGGAAACGGAATGGGGATTGCTGGGAGCTTGCTTAGGCATGTTTATTGATTTAACATATACATACATTTATATAAACATTACAATTGCCAAACCCCAGTCCAAGTTGGAGGTGACTTTATTTCCCCCCTGTAACAAGAACAACAAGAACTAATCCTTACCTAATTCACTGTTTGTCTATCACGTCCCGTTAAACCAAACCGATACATAAAATGAACATTTCCCTACCGTGATTTGAAGGCGACTCTCTTACCAACTGAACTAAACTGACAAGTCTTATATATTTACGAATTTATTTATTTTATATACAATACAAAAGTTTGTTCACAACTATTTTCATATTCCAGAGTCTCAATGACCAAACCAAAGAGTTCAAAAATGGTACTCAATGCCTCTCTGCTAAAGAGTAGGATTGAGGGTAAGTTTCGAAATTGTGATGAAAATATATTTGCACTATTTCTTTAATTTAAACATTTTTTAAAACCTTTCATCATTTTTTCTTTACAATTTTCTTATTATTATTTTTTCCAAACCAACCCGTGACCTTAAGGAGCATCCTTACGACCCTCATGTGGGTCGCGACCATGGGTGTGGGAACCACTGATTTAATAGGAAGCGGACTGATATAACAAAGATATATTCTGAAGAATAAACTTTCCGCTGTAACCTCTCGAAATCGGACTGAACAAAGAATGAAGAATAGTCTGTCTTCTTATAGGAAGAGATGAGTGGAGGATGTGTGACTGATCGAAATGTGGTGTGTTGGAATGGATATCGTCAAAATCCCATGGTAAGATGTAAGGTGACAATATACAAGGTTTTGCCAGACTTGGTGTCTACAAAGGGTATCGTGTTTCGAATCGAGTACCGTATTTTCATGTTTCGAAAGGCCGGTTATCCAAAAGCACTGTCAAGATAACTTTAGTTTTCGGAATAAAAACCTGGGTCAGTGCTACCAATTTAGCGCGTTTCGTTCTAGATTTAGCGCGTTCTTGTTTTGGCAGTGCAAAAAGCGCTTAATTAGCGCGTTTCCGCCTAAAATATTTTGGCCGTTTTTTTACCATGTTCTGGCTAATTTTACCGCTTTTTTAGCGCTATTTGGCAGTCAAACTAGCGCGAAAATATTTTTTGAGTTGGCAACACTGACCTGGGTATTCTAAAGATGTGTGTCAAGTGGTTTCACTTGTTGACCGGAGTGTGTCAGTTACAATACCTACGTTACCTGTATTTGTTTCTCATAACTGATAATGAATCATAAGGCGATTGAATGAAAAAAAAAACAAACAATGCAAATATCTTGGAAAAGTGACAACAGATGAAATGACGCATAACGTAAGGAAAAATATTTGAAATATTAAAAACAAAATAGCAATTAAAAATGTTATCATTTTCGGAAAAATTAAACGGTAAAAAATACCGAGCTAAAATAAATTTGTAACTTCCATGTTGAATAATCTAATACTTTCAGTCATTGTGTGTCTTTCTCCCCTTTTCACAAATCGTCCATATTAAAAAGCTCGTTTTTTGTTTCGCTTCCCCAATTTCTTCTTCTTTCAAGACAACATCAGAACCTCAATATGCAGAAACCTTCATATATCGACCCGGGAAATCCCAAATTATCCACAAAAAAGAAAAGGAAAATCCCCAAAAAGACGTTAGGCTGAAAATAACAATAATTCGATCAAATAAAACTCTTCATCCGGCTTTGCTTTGCTGTCATTTCGCCTTAAGAACGTCTTGCCATGAACGCTGAAGTCCATAAATTCACGCAGGCGCACTGCTGATAAAAGCAAAAACGTGATCGGGATGATTAAGTCTTTCTTTTCTTTTCTTTTCTTTTCTTTTCTTTTCTTTTCTTTCTTTCTTTATTTCTTTCGTCTGACTGTTTCTTTCTTTTTCTCCATCTTTTTCTTTTTTCTTTCTTTCTTTAGTCTGACTGTTTCTTTCTTTCTTTCTTTCTTTTCTTTCTTTCTTTCTCCCTTTTCTTTCTTTCTTTCTTTCTTTATTCCTTTCGTCTGACAGTTTTTTCTGTCTTTCTTTCTTTTCTTTCTTTCGTCTGGCTGTTTCTTTCTTTCTTTCAATCTATCTTTCTTTATTCCTTTCGTCTGACTGTTTCTTTCTTTCTTCCTTTTTTTCTCTTTTTTCTTTCTGGCTTTGGCCTGACTGTTTCTTTCTTTCTTTCTTTCTTTCTTTCTTTCTTTCTTTCTTCTTACTCTGTCTTTCTTATTTTTCTTTCTGTCCTCTACATTTCTTTGCCATAGCTTTCGTTCTCCACCTTCTTTTCTCATCGTTTCCTTTTCTGTATTCATTGTCGGATCACTTCAGCCCTGGGACCAGGCGTTGAGTTTAACCTAAGAAAGCTACGGGCCATAGAAAGAAAAAAAAGAAAGAGAAATGGATCTAAATATAAAAACAACAACTCTAAAAACAAAAAATGAAACAAAACAAATGAGCGAAGGATTTAAAGTAGAAAAATAAACCCCAAAAAGACAGGTTGAAGTGTTATGCCAAACACGGTTTTCCCTGTCGTTCGAACCCTCTTTCGTTGTTTGTTGTTTCCAGAATACATTCGAGATTTTCTTTTTTACGCCATTGATGCAACAGCAAGGCTACGATGAGAGAGAAACATATAAACCATTGTTTCACTCTCTTCTAACGCATTATTTCTTTCTTTCCTTCTTTCTTTCTTTCTTTCTTTCTTTCTTTCTAATCCTTCAAATGTCTTATAGTTTCTTTCTTCCCTTCTCCCTTTCTTCCCAACCATTTCCCTTTGCTCTTTCCTTTTTTGAAATCTTTTCTTTCCACACCATTCTCTCATCATATAGTGTCTCTCTGATTACTTGTCGTGCTTTCTTGTCCAGTCCTTCCTACAGGCTTTTAATCCCCCTCTCTCTCTATCTATCTGTCTTCTCTCTGCTGTCTCTCTTACTCTCAAAGATATTACTCACATCAGATTCACTTTCTTTCTCTATCTCCCTGTTTATTTCGTCGCTCCTGTTCATTTTTTGTTTTCTCTTGAGAGAGAGAGAGAGAGAGAGAGAGAGAGATAGAGAGAGGGTGAGAGAGAAAGAGAAAGAGAGAGGGGGAATTGGGAGAAGGGTGGCTGGGAGAGATCTTTTTGTATTCAGAGGGATTCCGATTCCCTTCTAACCAGATTTAAAGAACCTAAGCCCAAATCCTAACCCTGACCCTGACCCCCAGGGGGCCAAACAAAAATCTCGACTCACCTCAACCAACAATGGGGAAATATCAATTAGCTAAGGATAAGAATTATTTTTCTCTTTTTGTTACTGGAGAGATAAATTCAATTTACTATTTTCTTTGAAGCCCTGAGGCACAAAAAAACAGAGACTCTGGCAAACTAGGAAGCACCCAGAGAGCGCATACCTATGCCAACGCCACACACTAACTCAATCGGATAAAGATTCCTGGATCCGCCCCAAAATTCAATCACTTCTCTCTTAGTCCATAGCTCATCTTTCCATGGAAAAAATATACCTCAATCGAGAAAGAATTCCTGGATCAGCCCAAAATTTAATCACTCCTTTCTTAGACCATAGCCCACCATTCCATAAAATTTCATTGACATTCTTTCAGAACTTTTGGAGATATCATGTGGACAGACAGACAGACAAACAGACAGACGGAAAGACGTGATCGAATACATATACCTCTCCAACTTCGTTGGCAGAGGTAAACTATAAAGCACTCAGAGAGTGCATACCTCAGCCGACGCCATTGACACTAAAAACCGAATGAAAATCAGTTCATATATAGCTACGATTCAGGCGGAAAACTGTAAAAGGTTCTTGGAGACATCCCCAAATTTAATCAATTGGTCAGCTATTCGCAAGTTTCTTCATATAAATTCATAGCATCAGTATTCAGCCATCAAAGTATCTCCCCTGGTTTTTCCAAAACCTTGCGTTACCTTTCAGGTAACTTGTGTATTCCATCATATTAAATTGATGCACAAATTTCCGGCATTTATCGACCAAATCTTTTATTTTTATAAACTCATAGTATCAGTATTCAGCCATCAAAGTATTTTCCTTGGCTTTCTATGACCTTTCACCTCTCTGAAGTAAATTGTGTATCCCAACATTGTATATTAGAAACCGTCAACCAAAACTGTCAATATAAGTTTCAAGTTGGTCCGGCTGGCTGGGTATGTATTACGCGTACATGCCGCACCAATTGAGCTAGAGAGATGAACATTTCAACATTTACTCCTTATTAAGTTTAGGAAAAAGTTTTTTAAAAAAATCCTCTCTCACCCAATGTATGTTTATACTAAATTGATCCCATAGTTTGTGTCTGCTTTTTGTTGTTGAAATATACAGTACAGCTCATAAATATTTGAACAATCACTAACTCTGTGTGTTCTTGCCTATGATTGCATTCTTTCCATATATCTTTTGGTTTAGTTTAAGGATATTTAACTAACTAGTTTGGCAACACTTCCAAATAACAATGTTAGTTAGCCTTTTCAATCTCCTTGATTGATTCTGAACAAAATTTTAGCAGGATAGAAAATACTCGGTTTAATTCATTTAACAATTCAATTCAATTTAAAAAAAAATAATTTTCCTGAAATTTAGCATTGAGGTCCACAAAACATGCCTAAATGCATGCCTTGTGCTGATTGCAATACAGATTGGTTCTTTTTGCGCAAAGTTCCTGTTTATATCTCTTAAAACCAAGCCATATACGCAAAGTTTCTGTTTGTTCAAATACCTATGAGCGGTACTGTACGCCCGAGAATAATGATGATATTTTAATTTGCAACACCCGCGGAATACCCACGAGTCCAGCGATGTATTATTACAAACGGAGAATTCATATGCTGCCATCTTGATACTCACATTTGTCGGACTTTACGAAAGGCCTGATACTGATCCCCGTACTTGACGACTCCCAGAAACGGCGTAGACAATTCTCGTCAGCAATTTGAGTTTAATCCCTACCCGCCAACCTTTCACCACTGATGTCGATACGGAGAGATCCATAAATTACCATAATATCATTCGGATGGTGAATATATACCTTTATCCTCTCTTTCCACTGGCCGCTTGTCTGTACATCGTTACTGTAAGACATTACGAAATATGTAATTCTAATTTTGCTCTCCAATATCAGATAACGTAGTGTACATTATCGTATGATTGTATGCTTATCTTTCCTTTGAATTTGTGTTTCAAATTAGCTGCTTATCTGTACGGCTGGTGTTTCAACGACGATGAAAAGCTTTGTAAAATTGTTATTGTAATTTTTACCAAGGGAAGATTACAATAAGGCAATTGAGCTAAGCATATTTTGTCATTCAAAGTGCTTTCCGGACAATCGGACTCATTGTCAAACTCCAGTCTGTGTTGGAGTTGACTTTATTGTTCACCCGTAACAAGAACAACAACCCTCACCTAATTTAAGGGAGTTAACTCTTCACTGTTTGTCTGTCCCGTCACGTTAAACCAAACACATATATACAATTACCATTTCCCTACCGCGATTTGAAATCACGACCATGTGATTGGTAGGCGGATATCTTACCAACTGAGCTAAATTGACAAGTCTTTATCTGTAAGACATTTATTTATTATATATACAATAGAAAAGTTGCAGTAATCATCTTCAGTTGGAATAAAAGTAGGAGCGGAGTTTGGCCTTGCAGCTGTTGGCTTGTCCTCTTGTTATTTTTGTTGTTCACACAACGTTTCGGCCGATCTATTCTACGGCCTTCTTCAGGCGTACTATCCATATGTAAAGAGAGGGGCCCTTTTCCGGTAGTGGGAATTAAAAAAAGATTTATAAAACACTAAACATTAATTAACTCATAATTTTTAATTCATTTTAAATAAAGTGTGTGGGACCGACTGATTTTGATAACAATAACTGCATGATAACATTATCTTATGTGATTATAATAAACGGCTTTCTCTGCATAATGGGGTGGTACTGTCTAGGAAACGGATCCTTGGTGGCAAGATGAGTCATTTATCGACCGCCACTCGTGGGTAGGAGCTCAGGTATACGAACTAGGTTTTAATAATTTATCACAGGTAAATTACAGACATTATGAGTTAACTTAGTCGTTACTTGCTGAAACGCGCCCTATATAGGGTGTCCCATAAGTGACGCCCAATTTGGCCCAAAATTAACGCCAATTCTATTTAAGGGAAGCAACTATTTAATAGTTGCCTTTAATAATAATTTAATAGTTGCTTCCCTTAGAACTGGCATTCATTTTGGGACACATCGGGAGTTACTTCTGTGACACTCTATAGTTACATTGTAAATAGAAAAACCCTAATTCTAAAACCCTAAAAAAAAATTCTCGAAGCTTTTTACTTTAAAACATCCCATTAAGTCCATTGAGTATGCATGTCTAATCTGTGCCAAATTTGGTTGAGCTGCGCCAATGTTTAAGGGTGGGAGGCACAGGGACAAACAGAGCCAACTGTTTCATATAATAGAATAGTGAAAAGTTCTGTTGAAATATTCATGGTAGGAGGCGAGACTGGAATCCAATCATTGAATTTTTCATGCGTGACACAACAGAAGAGGTCAAATCTAGCCCTAAACGTTTCTTAGAGCAGTGCAGTCTTTTGTGGCTTTACGATAGAAATGTTGGTGGCGATTCACAAAGGATTCATACAATATGTGAAAATAAACGAACAAACAAAAAAAACACACAAACAAAATAGAAAGCACCCAGAGAGCGCATACCTCCGTCCACACCATTGTCACTAAAAACTGAACAATTCGGTTACAGATCCCGGACTACGCCGTGACAACAGTTTGTAATAATTATTCATCTGAGACCCATCATCGACAACTATAATTGTAGCCCATTCGCCGAATAGGCTCAATTTGCTCAACGCTGAGACGAACCGCGCGAGACCACCTGGCTGTTCCAGCGTGTGTCGATGGCAGTCGTCCATGGCAACACGTTCTTCATAATGACAGCGGGAAAAGACAGAGTTGTCCGTTAACAAAACAATAATGACATATTTTGTATATATATAATTAATAATTATAAAGACATTAGTAGGGAGCCCATATTTTCTCGGCGTCGGTGTGAACGACTGCAAAACGAGCGGCCTAAATCGTAAATGTAGTGGGAAGAGCAGAGCCTGTGTATAAGGTTGCTTCCAAAGTGGACGCTTGTTTCTTTATTTACATTTACGATTTAGTCCGCTGGTTTAGCAGTCGTTCACACCGGCACCGAGCGAATATGGGTTCCCAACTAATGTCTTTATAATTATCATATTCTGTCGGATATAAAATTATCCATTATTTGATTTCATACATATAATTACAAAAGAATTCTATTTGAGTATATTACATATTACTTCTACATCTTCTATAAATCTTTTGCTATCATTTATGTCTTGGTCAAAGAAAATAATTTTGGAAAAAACAAACAAACATATAATACCACTATAATGCAGTTCGTCATATTTATTTATGATGACGTCACCGTGATGACGTCATTACTGTGTTATTACATCCGAAAAGCTGAAAAATCTCGCAATGTTAACAAAATTGCCCCCCAAAAAGATCCTTGATCCGCACCAAAATTTAATCAATTCTTCTTTGGCCCATGGCCAACCCTTCCACAAAATGACATTGAAATTCATTGATAACTTTTGGAGATATTGTGTGGACCAACAGACAGAAAGACAACATGTGTTGGTAGCTTTAACAAACGAACCAACTTGCATTTTACAACTAAAACGCTGACTTGACTTCCGATTAGTTCTCGTTGAGGGCGCATAAAAAAGCAAGTAAAGCGACCGTCTCGTAAGAGACAACACCCATTGGAGTATACACGTGACGAATTCCACCTTTCTCATTGCATGCGTCAGCTTAGTGGCCCTTGTATGTTTCAAGTCTGGTCGAGACCAGGACTTTATTCTTACAAGTTTTTTATAACCACCCCTTTGGCCGGATGCAAGTCCACCGAAGGGATACTTCCACCCTAATCACACAGCTTAGAGTGTACTCAATTAGCTGCTGAGTGCACAGGGAAATTTGTCTTTAATGAAGAGTTTTCCACACTCTTCGCTCATAGCGGGATTTTCTGCGTGTGAGGCAGATGTGCTAACCATTATTCTATCCGAAGGGACTTGAAACTGCATAGCGTGACCCCAAAACGAAATCTGAGACGATAAAAAGAATCCCATTAGGGCTCGGTTTGTTTATTCCTGTAGACTCTGTGTGGAGCATAGGGCCGCAACCACTCTGCTGCCGTTTCAGTAGCAAGAAGGTTTTAAGGGGTGGAGTTGGAGCCCCCACCCCCAACCCCCTCCTATCCCAGGCCAAGTTGTAGGTTTTTCTGTCAGGGTAACCTTTTCCTTGATGGACTGTCTTACAGGGCTAATGGACTCCAGCTAATTACCCGTAGCTAAGAGGAGAGGTGGATTCATGCGTTTCCCAAGGGCATTAGTGCGAAGTGAACATAAACAGCCTCGGCCGAAACTCGATCTCGATCCTCCGATTCTGTTTATCGTACCGGTAACCGTTACGCCACTCCGCACCCCCCGCATTGGCGCTCGACTCTATTTAAATCAACTGCTTAATCGGCCTTCCCCTATGATGTTGCCCATAAAACGAAGACACTACGCCGCAACGCACAGGGTGAAGTGAGTGACGCCACCTCGGGTGCTTGTCAACCCTAAGTCTATTTCACAAAGGTACGGCACTTTCGTCTACATCACTTTAGCAAATATCAGTTTTGTCTACATCACTTTGATCTAAAACCACTTTTGTTCCCACAATATCTCCAAAAGTTCTCAATGAATTTCAATGACATTTTGTCGAATTGTGGGCCATGGGCTAAGGAAGAATTGATGAAATATTGGTGGTGGGGGTGGAAAAAAAGTGATTTAGACAAAACTGGTATTTGCTAAAGTGATGTAGACGAAACGGTACGTAAGGAGATATTGTTGGGACAAAAGTGATTTTAGACCAAAGTGGTTTAGACAAAACTGATATTTTCTAAAGTGATGCAGACCAAAGTGATTTTAGACCAAAGTGATTTAGACAAAACTGATATTTGCTAAAGTGATGTAGACCAAAGTGATTTTAGACCAAAGTGATTTAAACAAAACTGATATTTGTTAAAGTGATGTAGACGAAAGTACCGTAACCCATTTCACATATCACAAACCAGGGCCGAGTAAGTAGTAATGTGATATGTGGAGCCCAAACTGGGACGGCTGAAGCCGTGGCCAACGTAAGGGCACTACTTGCTACCTCCAACACTGTGCATGTTTTGACAAGACCCTGGAAGCTGTTTCATCATCATCATCATCATCATCATCATCATCATCATCATCATCATCAGCAGCAGCAGCAGCCTCAGCCTCAGCCTCAGCATCATCATCATCATCAGCATCAGCCTCAGCATCAGCATCAGCATCAGCCTTTTAGCATCCGTCGTTGGACATATACCTTCTCCAAGATTTGCCAGACCTCTCTGTCATAGGCGTCACGGAGCAAATACTTTTTGAACTTCTCCAGTTCATCAGGCCATCTTATTTTTTGCCAACCACAGTTTCGCATATGATCTATGGGGATCCACGTTGATTTAAATAGAATCGAGCACCATTGCCGGGGTGCGGAGTGTTTCGGCCGAGGCTGTTTACGTTTACTTCGCACTAATGCCCTTGGAAAAGGCATGAACCCACCTCTCCTCTTAGCTACGGGTAATTAGCTGACAGCTGGAGCCCATTAGCCCTGTAAGACAAGGTTACTCTGACAGAAAAACCTACAGCTTGGCCCAACGTGTGCTGTCTTGTGATCTCTCCATGTGACGTTGACAATGATTCTTTCTTGTGCACGTTGCATCGTTGGTTGTAGACCCTTCTTTCTAGGATTCATGGGATTTTCTTGTTCTTGAAGGTTGAGCTTGCTCTTCCGAAAGCTTGCCAACCTAGAATGATTCTTTTGAGGATTTCATGGAGATTCGTTGTCCTGAGTAGATGTAATGGTCCACTTTTAGAACATTCTTGTTTATTCTTTTCTTTTAAAAAAAATCTCTATACATCTTTTATGAATCTTCTTTAAATTATTCATATTTTGTGCTAAAGGGTCCCCTTTGACCCTCATTACAATATCAATATTCTTTACCAAATGCCCCCATTTACCTCTACGGGGGGCGGGGGTAGGAGGCTCACACAAAATCGTAGGCCCATACCAGCTGGCCCTCCTAACCCCCCTCTGTTCTGGCCAACCTTGGGTGCAGTTTCAGAGTGCCAGACAGAATAAAGCTTGTTCCTTACTCAATGTAAATTTGATATCTCATCCTGCTTTGTGTCCAGAACAAGACAGATTGCCGACCTTTTCGAATCTCCCAGGGATTGTAAATTATACCCAATCATTCGGCCGACGCACCTAGTGTGAGAGGGTGACATTGTTGATGATATACACATGGCATCTTTCTCTCTCTTCCCCCACTCTCTCTCCCTCGTTACTTTGCTACTTTGTTTTTTAACGGGTGACATTGTTTGACTGATCAAGATAAATTTAGGGTAATAGGAAATGATATATCATGTCGTCTGCGACTCTTCCATGGTAACAAGGAATTTGGGATAGAATCTTTAGATCGCCATTTGTACTTTAAAGCTAAAACGTATACCAGTCTGTTTACGTCTAATACTTGTGCTTGATTATTAAATTAAAGTGAAATTCGGTAAAATTTATTGGATAAAACTAAATGAAGAAACACTGAAATTATATTTCCGCCCAGACGTTCACCAGTTTGACTGTTTGAAAGTAGTAGTAGTAGTAATAATAATAGAAGAAGAAGAAGAAGAAGAAGAAGAAGAAGAAGAAGAAGAAGAAGAAGAAGAAGAAGTAAAAAAACTGCAAATATATTTACATCACAATTTTGGGATATAAACCACCATTGAGACTCTGGAAAGTAACTGTGAAACATAAAGCATCAATAAATGTATGAAAACTCCTGACGTATTTCAGTCTGTTCAAGTCCACTACCTGTACTTGATTATTCAATTAAAGTGAAATTCGGTCAAATTCATTGGATAAAACTAAATAAAGAAAGAAACGTTCAGCAGTCCAAAAAGTTTGTAAAACACAGCTCCACTCCATTATTGAAAATCAAAGCTGATTCATATTTAATCTGAATTCAGTTTATCCTCAAGGTCAATATAAACACGCCTGGCTGCTGCAGGGTCAAACTCCACCCCTACGTCTATTCCAACTGAAGATGATTACTGCAACTTTTGTATTGTATATATAATAAATAAAAGAATTATAAAAATATTTCCTTTTCTATTTTTATAAGCCCATACGTATCTGTATGATAAATTTTGGTTAAAACTTTTGTATTGTATATATAATAAATAAATAATTATAAAAATATACATATTTTTCTATATGTATTTAGTAGAATAGTAAAGTATCTACAAATATATGAAAACTCCTGACGCATCCCAAGTCTGTTCACGTCCAATATATGTACTTGATTATTAAATTAAAGTAACATTCCGTAAAATTTATTGGACAAAACTAAATGAAAAAAAAAAACGAAAACAAACAAAAAACACTGAAATTAAGTTTCTGCCTTGAGGGTCGCCAGGCCCCTAAAATCTGTGTTTAGGGTCGCGGCCAAACAAAGTTTGGGAAACACGGGTTTACATGATTTAATTTCACATTAAGAATGTTCAGAAGCACCAGCACTTGTATTCTGCACGTTTAACGATGCATGAGGTGCGATCCCCGGACGTGTCATCTAGATTCCACGACGCAGACAGGCCATAACGAGGAGGCGGGGTTTGAACTTTAACAAGGACAAACTTTATTCCAGCTGGTACATCCTTACTAGAATTTGAAAAATTTCCCGGTGTGTGTGTGTGTGTGTGTGTTTGCTTGCTTGCACCGAGATAACTCAACAACTGTCAATTGTACGGAGTTGGTATTCGCCAGATATGTTCGTCCGTGCACTGCACATTGCAGTGTCAAGTTTGAAGTCGTTTGGATTTACGGTTCTCGATATGAGGGGGTTGCTCGATTTACAATAAACATTCATCTTGAAATGAATATAGTTTTTTTCCAGAATATACGTACTACGCCACCAGCGTTCACGAGCGTTGAAGGAGTCCAATCGTTTGAAAAACTATTTGAATGTTAATGATCCTTCTCAAAATTATAGAACAACACAAACAACAAGAAGGAGTTCAATCGTCCGAAGAATCATTTGAATGTTAATTACCCATCTCAAAACTATAGAACAACACAAACAACAAGGAGTCCAATCGTTCGAAGAACTATTTGAATGTTAATGACCCTTCTCAAAACTATAGAACACAAACAACAAGAAGAAATCCAATCGTCCAAAGAACTATTTGAATGTTAATGACCCTTCTCAAAATCATAGACAAAACAATAATTGTATTAGTTGAATTAAAGTTTTTTGTGTCGCTATTTCAACAGATAATACAGATTTTATGCAATACTTAGTTACATATTAATTTCTTTGTTTATTGTTTTGTTCTGTGTAATTTACAAATGAAGAGGGAGAAAGAAAGAGTTTTTATTATTCACGAAGACTAAGAGTGATAGTAAATTGTTACTTTGGGTTGCAAACAAACAATGGCTTTTTGTTTAAAATTTTAAGTTGCTTTAAAAGAAGAAAATTTCACTACTTTTACGAAGCATATTGTTTATCATGAAGTTATAAATGAGTAAAATATTATTTTCAGTGATTTCGTTTATTTGTTTAATTTATTTGTTTTTGTTTTGTTTCAGTACACTTGTGGTGGGTCAAAACGGAGTTGTTTCCCGTGAAGGGAGCTCTCCCCACGGTAACTCAGAATCTCCTGTCACCTCCACGCACACCTCACGTGCAGGGCAGCCAATCAGGGGCCAGCAAGCCGTCACATGACGCGGCACTAACTTTGAATCGATCTCTTTCTCCCCAGTAAGGCCTCACAAAAAGACGCGTTTCACAGCGCTCCTGTCCTTCATGATTTTGGCCCGTCCATGTACGCGTAATATTTCACGCGATCCCCGGACGGGCCAGTGTATTAAAAAAAACCCAGAACCAAGTAAGCCAATTCCCTTAATTTTACATATACATTTTAACATCATCATGAACTCCGCTTTGACCCATCACACACTTGTCTGTCTTTGAACCCCTCCTCCAAACTCTCTTTTTTGCTCAAACATTCCTTTTAAATGGTTTCTCTCAAAGTAGAAGGGAGGGGGGTGCAGGGTAAGTGGGAGGGATATCAGATAAAGATTTCAGCCAAAGGAATAATGTAGTCCCAAGAAATATTTACTGCAATCCCAGCATACCCACATAACATGTTATGACCTGACTAAGTGCTTACTAGGCAGCTAAGTTGAAAAAAAACCCATTTTACTCATTACTAATTAGGAACTTTTTAAAAACTGTATTGATATACTTAATATAGTTTTGTTTTAGTACACTTCAGTGTATTGTATATACAGTATCGTCCATAAATAAGTACACCCCTATCACTATGTTATAGAAAGTTAATTTTTCTTATAAACCAAACATAGCAGGATTTTATTATTTCTAGCGGAAAATTACACAATCAAAACGGATATTATCAGGTATTATTTATAACCAAACTCTACAGCATTGAAACTCTGTTGCCAAAAATATGAAAGATGAGTACACCACTACGAAAAGATATGTTTGGCAATAGAGTTTCAATGCTGGAGAGTTTGGTCATACATAATACCTGATAATAACCATTTTGATTGTATAAAATAATAAAATCCTGCTATGTTTGGTTTAGAGGACAATTAACTTTCTATTCAAAAGTGGTCGGGGTGTACTTATTTATGGGTGATATTGTACATAACCAGTCAGCCAGAATAGCTTAAAATCTGAAGAATTCTATGTTGACAGTTTTGGTTTTGATTGATTGAAAACGGATATTATCAGGTATTAGTATGACCAAACTCTACAGCATTGAAACTGTTGCCAAAAATAGGAATATGTTGCCGTCCAAAGATGAGTACACCACTACGAAAAAATATTTTCTAGTATTACTTTTAATTTATATTGTCTGTCAATAAAACAAGATGGCGTATCGATTCAGCTTTCACTCTTCTATTAAATGTTATTCAATTATATATTCAACCAATAACAGTTTCCACCTCCGGTGCTGATAACGTTCATTAAGGCGACCTTTATTCGACCTCACTTTATCTATTTTTCATATCCCCAATGTCCAGCCTCAGACATCCCCAAGGCAGACGAGTAAGTTCTATTTCAAATTAGTCTCAATTCCTTACGAACTATTGTGGTCGTTAGAATTCAGATTCCGCGACTTATTTTGCCATCTAACCTTTGAAACATCCATTCTTACCCGATCTCTCTCGGCGCTATATTTGTCGTTGTTTTTACACCAGTAGTATTAGTATTTTTATTTATTTTTTATTAGATGAAACATTATATATACAATACACCGCTATATCAAAGGGGCTTATTTATTCCAGATAAAATACAAGGAATTTGGCACAAGGCCGTTTTGGAGGGGGGAATGGGGAGACTACTGGTCATCATTTAGTTTATCTTACTCTTAACTAGTTTCTTTCATGACCAATTCGTTCTTACAATAACCCTTTCACCATAAGAATTCATCCTTCTCTTTTCCATCTTTTTCATTCACCACAATTACTCTGTGGGACTTAAACTATTTAAAACCCCATGATTTTATATACAGTTTTGTATGTTTAAATTTAAAGGTGATGCCGATGATATGAAAGGGGCAAAAAAATCCCAAAGGAAACTAAACAAAAAATAAGGGGCGGGTTAGTATGGGATCCTCCCTACCTTTTCTAATTGGAAGAAAGCCCGCTGTTTTCTGGGGTTTGTCCTTAAACAAGTAGGTCGATCTCTAAATGGGATGGGGGTAAGACGAAAAAATAAATTACGGTTGGGTTCGGACAAAAGGAGGGGTTTCTTTTTCCAAGACGTTACATTCTGTGGAGGATGAGGAGAGAAAAGATTTGGAGGTCGGGGTTCTTGAAAAAAGTAAAGTAAGTGGGGCAGTGTACTTCAATCATTTATCTAGCTAAGTGAACTTACCTTAACTCAGGGACTGTGTGCGCCATGTGTCGGCGGGGGAGACCACTCCAATCTGGCTCGTTTCAAACAAACTAAGCTTGCTGCAATTCACCCACCTTTCGCTTCTATGCGATGCAATCTTTTCCTGTCACATCTGATTTTCAGCCTTAGCTGATGCTTGAAGAGGTCAATCAGATTGTGGCGAGAAAAAGATTCGTTGTCATAGATCTCCCTCAGACGCGTGTTCCATACACTGTTGCCAACTCAAAAAATATTTTCGCGCTAATTTGACTGCCAAAAAGCGCTAAAAAAGCGCTAAAAAATCACTAGATATTTAAAAATAGCCAAATATTGCCAGAAAACACCAAAAAGATGCTAAAAATGGTAAAAAATAGCCAGAGAATGGCAAAAAACGGACAAAATGTTTTAGGCGAAAAAGCGCTTTTTGCAATGCCAAAACAAGAAACGCGTGAAATCTAGCGCGAAACGCGTTAAATTGACAACATTGGTTCCATACCGCCACGTCAACTTTAACTACATCTTCGCAACACAAATATATATATATATATATATAGTAGGAACTCGAACACACACGCATAGGCCTAATAGATACAGACTGACTGGACATCTAAGACCATGTCGGCACACAGACTTATCTAGACATGGAACATAAATCCCATCCCACTAAATAGCTGATACACAGAACCACCTAATCTAAACTCCCCTCCCCTGCTCGAAACCATGCACAGAACTCTCAGACAAAATTTAGGTCACATTCCCCTCTTTTCCTCAACAAGAACAACTTACTTCTTTCGACTATATCAGCATGGATTGTCTCACTTTTCTGCAGTATTCACACTTCTGATGAAGTCGCTTGCAGCGACGAAACGCATACAGGTTCATCTTCATGATAATAAATATGTTTGAGACGTTAGATAAATTTTAAAGGGAATATTTTTTAATTATCTCTATACTATAATAAATAAATAATAAATCATATACTTTTAATGTATTGTTCTATGAAGTTAATTTAAAATAATATAAGTCTAAAAATGATTATTACGGTAAATATTGTATTATTTAGTCGCGGAACCAGCAACTTCCGCTAAAATCAAGG
>VCCN01005548.1:420312-431737 GCA_006491835.1 Architeuthis dux
ATATTAATGACCCTTCTCAAAACTATAGAAAACGCCGTGTTAGTATTTTTGTATGTCCTGGTTATTAACTACTAACTAGCCGTATCATTCGCCCAAAAACGGAAAATACGCGTCGGATTTGAAAATCGTTCAGTTAACATTGGGATCGTTTCCCTTCTGGCTTAAAACCTCGGAAGATTAAGAGAAATTAAGAAGAAAGAGAGGTAAAAGTAAAAAAAAAAAAAAGGTTGTATCGTAAAAAGAAAAAACACAACTTTCCACTTTTTATATTTTCGAATTGTTTTGGCAAGATGGCGTCCTCTTCATTGGCCGACGAATAATCGGCTAATTATCAATTATCAGTCTAATGAGTTATCGAAAGTCTGAAAACCGGTCGACTATAAATAGAGACATTTGGAAGTGCACCTTGCCAATGTGCTTAAAGCGTGACGTCAGAAGCATTTGAAGAATTACAAAACATGTTGACAGATCTAAATAGAGAAAGTAAAAAAGTAAGCTCTAAGATGAACAGAACAAAGACAAAAATAATGTTCAACGATAAAGTCCCCAAAAAGGTAATAAAGATAGAAGGAGAAGCTCTAGAGGTCGATGAATACATCTACCTAGGACAGGTAATAAAGTTAGAGAATGACCATGAACTCGAAATAAAAGGACGCATAACGATAGGTTGGAAAGCATTCGGCATGAATAGAGACATTCTGAAGAACACCTTGCCAATGTGCTTAAAGAGTAAAGTATACAACGGTGGCATAATACTAGCCATGACGGGTGCGAAACATGGAAATTAACAAAACGAGCTGAAAACCAACTTAGAATCCTACAGAGGGTCATGGAAAGAGCAATGCTAGGGATAACTCAAACAGATAGAAAAAGATCAACATGGATCTGAGAGAAGACTAGAGTGAAGGACATTATACAAATAATTAAGCAGCAAAAATGGAGATGGGCTGGTCACCTAACAAGAAGTGATGACAACAGATGGAGCAAAAGACTAACCGATTGGTGCCCATGGGACAGTAAACGCAGTAGGAAAAAAACAGACACAATATGGAGTATTGAGATAGAAAGGTTTGCCGTGGCAGAGGTAAGCACAATCGAGGTCGTCATAGAAGGAGATGAGAAAGGCCTTTGTCCAGCAGTGGACTTATGACGGCTGATGATGATGATGAAGAAACGAACACCAGATCAACAGAATGAGAGACTCAGACTAGCGAGGCATTCAATCGCAAAATACGGAAAAACCAATTAGACCAGGACTTACACAAATACCAACTAGACTTAATATGTCTACAAGAAATGATAAACCAAGAGAAAATCAATATCAAAGAGACTAGTAGACGGCATCACGAGAGCTGGAGGGGCATCGTCTTCTGTCGATGACGATGCGGTACTATACTAACTAACTATAGTCGAGTGCATTTATGAAAAAACAAACACTTTACCCCCCCCCCACCAAAACATTGCTACTACAGGTTTTTCAACAGTTTCTTGTGGTACCAGATGTGTACAATAACATACTAAAAGTCTATAACAGTCTGATCACTGGAAAGGTATAGTTTTCAAGAGGGCGTACAAGATGGCCGCCAAATCCTTAAAATGCACATTACTCGTTCATTTTTATACCCTAGTCTTTCCAACGTTTTCTTTAGTATCAAGTGTGCTTGATAACATATCAAAAGTCTACAATAACATATTAAAAGTCTGTCACAGTCTGACCACTGGAAAGGTATAGTTTTCAAGCGGGCGTACAAGATGGCCACCAAATCCTCAAAATGCCCATTACACGTTCATTTATTTTTTATCCTAGACAAGTCTTTCCAACGTTTGTTTTGTAGTGTCAAATGTGCTTGATAACATATCAAAAGTCTACCGCAGTCTGAACATTGGAAAGGTATAATTTTCAATGTGGTGTCCAAGTTGACTGCAGAATTAATTGGCTGCATTTAAGAAAATAACCCACCCTGCCTCCCAAAGAAATCGCAACAAAAGGTTTCTCAACGGTTTTTTGTAGTATCAGGGGTGCTCTCTAACATATCAAAAGTCTATCGCAGTCTGACCACTGGAAAAGGTGTAATTATCAAGATGGCATCCAAGATGACCGCCAAATCATTAAAATGTCAATTACTCATTCATTATTCAGCCTAGACAAGTTCTTTCAGCGATCTTTTATAGTATAAAGTGTGCTCAATAACATATCATAAGTCTACCGCAACCTGACCACTGGTAAACTTTTAGTATGTTATTGTGCACACCTGATATTACAAAAGACCTTTTGTGGCAATCTTTGGGGGGTCAAACCATAAATGCATTCGACTATCAACTATTCGTAGGAACAAGAAGCCAGCCATTGTACGTATTTTCCCCACATTTTTTAGCTTTACATAATTCTAAAATGAAATTGTCAGATTAAATTATTGCTGCTCCGCCGAGAATAATATTGGCTAGTCACATTATTTGAAGTCTAGCGGGGCTGGTTAAAAAGATATTTGTTAAATTGACCAGTCCCGTTTCAGTGAAAGAGTCTATTTTTATCAGTGGAATTGTTAACTTCAAGTGGAAGAGTCCATGGTTACAGACGGAAAATCGCACTGTTCATTATATAACAAGATTTTAATCCCCCCTTCCCTCCGCCACCAAAGACAGAAAGGAAACACAAGAGACACACAGAAACTACTACTCAAGCGATTCGATATTTACTAAGCTTAGCTTAGTGCAGCACACGTATAGGACACTCAGTTACGATCGAAATCACTAGACTAGCAAATGGTATAGCTTTGTAACAATATGCACTGGTGCACTTGTGACGCATGCGTACATACGTTCCATCGAAGGAATGACGAAAGACCGTTTTCAAAGTCTAAGGTAGTTGTCTTTATTCTCTTCACAAAGGCTGTGAAAACATAACAAATACATTCAGTCGTAACATCGTAGCAGTTTTCAAATCAACACAAAACAGTCCTCATTGAGAAAAAAGTAACTCAGAGTGTGGAGAGAGAGAGCGAGAGAGAGAGAGAGAGAGAGAGAGAGAGAGAGAGAGAGAGAGAGAGAGAGAGAGAGAGAGGGGGAGGCTAAGACATCATGTGTCTCTTTCGCTACTATTTGGAGACGCGGAGTGGCCTTACTCTTAAGGGTACGGAAATGGAATCGGCAAAACGAGTTCAGATCTCAGCTGATCACTTTTGTAAAGGCATGAATCCACACATGAATCCTTGTCCACAGCTATGGGTAATATAGCTGGACAGACGGAGCCCGTCAGACCCGTAAGGCAGTTTCACCTAAGAGAATGTAACTCTGATAAAACCTAGAGCTTAGTAATCACCATGGCCGTTTCGATGGGCGCCTAAAGAGGGGCCACGTCTGATCACCACTTAAAAGAAGAAACAGGTCTAGTTAGTCACTCAATAGAAACCGCCACGCGATCGATGTCTTTTGGCAGCATACTGTGTTGGGGGTGATCAATTAAAATATTGGAAAAAGGGGTGATCAATGAAAAAGTTACTTTCTCATGGATTTTGTTGGGCAGTAATCATTAAAAAAAATCGGACATTTCAAGCGTAAGGGACCATTTTAGCAAAAACTAACATTGCAAATTGAACACCCAATAAAAACCTATTGGGGGGGGGTTAAAATTCGTTTTTTCTAGACATAATAAGGAGTAAATATTTAAATTTTCAGCCCTCTACCTCTATTGGTGCGATAACTATATAAATACATAGACAGCCATCCAGACTAGCTATAAAACTGTTGACAGTTTTGGTTGACGGTTGACGTTAAGAGCATGTGTCCTCTCAAACGAGGAATAAGTCAACAACAGTCGATCTACCAGCTTGCTAACCACTATGACACGGCGTGGAGCACATAATTGCTCAAGTGATTCATACTCGGCGTTTGTAAAACTCAGTGGCAATTTTAAGACGAACTTATGGTAGATTTAGTTGAGAAAAACTTCTGTCAAAGTTCTATTATTATTTTACAAGCGCCGAATGAGAGATCAGCCATTTTGAATTTAAAAATGAATATCGTATTTCATCATGTATTTTTCCCCGGAAATTTTGAGCAAAAAATCCAGGTGCGTATGGAAACATAATTGTTATACATATTTGTATACATAATTGTATACACGGGATAATGCATTTTTCAGTCGAAATTGAAGCTCAATCGGAGGGGGAGGATTATCTATGGTAGCAGATTATACATGGTTAATACGGTACCTGAACATTATAAACAAGACCCTTTGAATGTAGATTAATTGTAACGGGTTTGATTGCAGCCAATAATCTTCAAGACATGGTTGTATTAGTAAAACAATACAGCTTGTGGTTCTGTAGTTGATAGACCTCGTTTATTCGAGCTATTGGGTGTGGAATGGTGAGAGAAAGAGAGGTTGAACAAGGGACAATGTTTCTTTATTTCAAATCGTTTGGGTAAAAAAAGGGACAAGTATTATTTCAAATCGCCTGACCACATCCAACAATGTTACAGTGACCTTCCCCAACCCATACCGAAACGCTGGGCGCTCGAAAGACCGGGACATTGCACACGCATTGCTCTTTTTGAATGTTGTACCGGTGGCAGTTATATGTGCGTTCGAAATCCACATCAGCATCTGATTACGTGTACTTACTTGGTCACGTGTTTCGACGACACGTACTTAATTATGTGATTCCTCGACGTGTACTTAGTTGGTCCCGTATCTTTCTTTAATTACGTCATGTTAACGAATATAAGAGACGTGTCCTTTGATTACGCTAGTCATGACCTTCTGTGCTAGAGCCACGTTGCTGAATATATTATTTATTTATCGCCTTTACGCTGGGTAGGGTAGAGCCGTCTCTGCTTGGGTATCACATATCTTGTCTACCATTGGTCTCGACGCCCCTCTGTCTCCAGCTAGTCGTCGGACTCCTTCAAGGCCATCCTCTGTGTCAGTTGTCGGTCTTTTTGTGTAGGTGTGATCTCTTAGTGTGGGATCGGAGTTGACAAGTCTATCTCGGTCACTTTAAAAAATTTTCTGGCAGGGTTGTTCTTGTCCTTCCTCTGTAACGCCCCTTATTAGAAACCATCAACCAAAACTGTCAATTGTTGTTATTTTCAAGTTCTGGACAATGAAGCTAGAGGGCTGAAAATTTAATCATTTACTCCTTATTATGTCTGGTAAAAACGAGTTTTTTAAAGCCCCCAAATAGGTTTTTAGTGGGGGTTTCAATTTACAATTTAAGTTTATGCTAATCCAATCCCTTAGTTTGTGTCCAGCAGCATCCACGCTTGTTTTCCTTTTGAAAATTCTGACCTTTTTTTAGTGATCACTGTCCAACAAAAGGCGGAAGAAGTAACTCATTCATTTATCACCCCCGTTTCCAATTTTTAATTGATCACCCCTAACACAACGTGCTGCCAAAAAACGTTGGTCACTTGACGGTTTCTATTGTGTGACTAACCAGACATGTCTTATTTTTGTTTGAAATAACATTTAATTACTTTGTTTGCGCGGATGTTGATGTTTCTTGTCTAAGAATGTGGCCCAGTAACTTGCATCTGGCTCTCCCCGATGGTTTGTGACGCAGGCTCTTCTCTGCATATTTTATATAGCTCACCGTTGGATATTAGTTGTGTTGAGAATAATATAGAACTGAATATATTGCATCAATTATATACATTGCTGATTACTGTAGCATAATGGATGCACATCATGCACATGTTTTAGTTGCAGCGGCCTTTTGTCGATCGGTTCCAGGAAAGACGATGACGCATCGAAGTCGGCGACCAGGCAGGGTCATGGCCCAAAAATGCCCCACTGAACATGAGATACATATAAAATACGAGGAACATACCAGATCTTCCGGGTGGAGACCTGAGGGGAAAACGTAAATTACACAGAGCTTCTCCGTCTTGAGAGAAAATAAAACAACAGAGTCCGTCTGCTATCTGTTAAAATTGATTCATTTACTTCTAGAATCGCTTCTCGGATGCAACGATGAATCCCAACACTTTAACAAAGCGCTACTTTTCCTTGAAAAAAAAAGAAAATACTTTCAATAACTATCAATGTAATCTACGCGAACTGCTGTAATGGGTCGTTGGCTGGCTGCCACCCTTCTCTCACTTTAACGTCTAACCACCTCTCTCTATCTCTCTTTTTCTCTCTGTCTACCCCGCCCATGTCCGGCGGTGCAGCCAAAACCAGGTCTGCCTTTGGTCAAGATTCCTTGCCGACTGCCAGTGCCGCTGGACGAGAGATTTCAAAAACCCTGTGGAAGGGCGTTTGTTTGGTTTACTACATCTAACATCTTCATCTAACCCTGCTTTCACAATTATTCCTGCCTGTATTATTTTACAATTACAAGATAGACAGAATAGAGTGTTATAATTAAAATGGGTGATTAACACTTTTAATTTTAAGACTTTTATCAAATACCAAAATATATCTTTAAACATTCAGTGTTTGAAATTATAACTTTCTGGCGTGACAAAGAGAAGCTGCCAGGGGCTAAACCTTGCTCAAGAGTGACTTGGAAGTCTACAGAGCGCCTGGATATATTCCAGACTCTTGTAGGCCTCAAGCGCAGAATGGTTACCCGATAGATTTCACATACCTTACCAGATAACTAAGCTGTACGACAAATCAACATAAGAGAAGGAGGGTTGACATTTTAGCCAATTCTTTACCGATATATCAAAGAACAAACGGGATGCAAGAAGCATTACTAGTGATAAATAAATCGTTGGTTGGGGAAGGCAAGGAATTTGCAGATTCCATGATTGGTTCTGGCAGAGAAATGGAAGAAATGCAGAAACGAAGATTCCATATTGCTGTTTCTTCTTTAAATCTTTTCTAATTTCAGGGGCGGATCCAGGATTTTGAGCGGGAGTTGGGGTGGGGGTGCTGTTGGTTGAAATGGAATCTTTTTTTCAACAAATAAATGCGTGAAAAAGTAAACAAATTTCAAACACCGAAAACAAGAAAGTAATATATGATCCGGCATTTTTCACTTACATTTGAGTCGTAGCTTTTTAGCACCAGGACTTATAAAAGAGTAAAATAAAAAAAGACTATTCAAAGAAATTTACCTTCAGAAGCAACAAAAAGGTTTTATAAGCGGAAGACATATTACTTATATTAGATGGGGGTACTCACTTTCGTCTACATCACTTTAGCAAATATCAGTTTTGTCTAAATCACTTTGGTCTAAAATCACTTTTGTCACAACAATATCTCCAAAAGTTCTCAATGAATTTTAATGACATTTTTCCGTCTGTCTTTCCGACTGTCCACACGATATCCCCGAAAGTGATGAATGGATTTTCATACATTTATGTATATGCTCATGTCTGCCACACGATATATCCAAAAGTTCTCAATGAATTGTAATGAAATTTCCTAAGCTTTTCTTAATACCTGAAATATTTGATCTTGATGAGATACCTAATGGTTTTTTCATTATCTATGGTCAATTTTCAGCTTCTCAGGAGGCGAAAAGATGTGATTTGTTTTTATGACAAAGAACCTTTTGGGACATTAATATAACCGGCATAAAATACGAATACCGTCTGAAACTTTTCCTTTATCCTGAAATAGGTCAAGTCAATCCAAGGTTACCTAAACAATAATGTAAGAGTCAGTTTAAACACAATTGTAATCTTTCCATCTTGACATCTTCTTAAGAAACAAACAAATATTACAGAATAAACATTGAACATAAGAGTTCAAAATCCAAGAAAATCGTCCCTGGGGTCCTCACTCGTATCGTCATCAATGTCAAGATCGGAAACATCCGTGTCATCAGACAACATATCTTCTGAAATGTTTTCACAATGAGAACAGGGCCGGGTTAGCCTAGACGCAAACCACGCCACGGCGTAGGATGCAAGACATTGAGGCGGCTCACAAATAAATACCAATATAGAACTTTATCACTATTCTCTTGAGAAAAAAAGATCAATCATAAATAAAATAATTACTCAATACATTTAGAACGGATATTATCAAGTATGACCAAAATAGAAAGTTAATTGTCTTCTAAACCAAACATAGCCGTATTTTATTATTTCTAGTGGAACATTACACAATGAAAACGGATATTCATTCATATTCGGGTTTTCATTGTGTAATGTTCCAATAGAAATAATAGAATACTGCTATGTTTGGTTTAGAAGACAATTAACTTTCTATTAAAAAGTGGTAGTGTATATTGGTGGTCCCCCAGATCAGGGCGTATGGCGTAGGGCCCATTGTGGTCTTAATCCGACTCTGAATGCGAACATTGACAAAGCATCTGTGCATAGTAATCTATGCTGAGCACACGAGCAACATTCATCGCATTGGATTTGGATCAGGTTTACATGTCATCCAAAGAAAGACAAGCTGAACAGCATTCATTATCCATCCGTGTCCGTCTGGAGCAGGAGCATTCATGACCATTTCAAGTGCTCTCAGCCAAATCCCAGCTTGATGGTTGGCTCTAGTGTTGTGATATAGTGCCACTGGAGATCATTTCTGGGCGGAAGTGGATATGACCCCGGTGACCTCAGGACAAATGCATATGCGTGGGTGTGCGAAAACAGGATGCTCAACCTAATTCCAAACGACATGGTGTTGGATTCACACACGGGGTCAAAATAAAACAGGATGTTGACAAGACCCCCAAAACTGCTGGTGTCGAAAATCGGAAATAACACACCAACGTGGGCGTATCGAAGCCCATAAAAAGACGGACAGTGTAGTCGAAAACAAAGAGAGACAAGCAGAGAGACAGGCAGCAGCTGGGCCTGGAAGGCACGGGGTGAGTTCCCCTGTTGGGAACAGTCTGTCGACCTTTCGCCACGACACAATGTATCGTCTGCAATAAAAATATAACTTCATATTTTTATAAACAAGTTTCGAGTCTTCCTTTTCCTCCAAGTTCCGGACTTTCCTCCCGCGGACCAAGAGGGCTATACAACACTAGAACTATGTTGATGCAATGTATTTCTGCATGGTGGAAGATTCTCACAGGAAAGCTTCCCTTCTCTCTGACAGTACAAACTCAATTGTGAGTTGAATTAAGATTTCTTTCCATAAATATTACTGACAAACATTTCAAGAACTGAAAACAAATGTTTATCAACCTGGAACATGTTTCCAAAATGGGCAAATGCTTTTACATAATCTGAACTTGAGCTCATGATAGAAAATGGTTTTATTTTTCATTTGTCAGCAAAGGCACTGATAGTGTCACACCCAGACAATCTATGGAAACTAATGACAGATTTAAGAAACATTTCCTTTAAACAAACCAGATGTTTTATACTTTTCATTAATATGTGTTGCAACAGAAGTTATGTTGATAATTCTCTTGAGCTGTCTTGTACCAGTCTTGAATAGAAAATCTGCATTAATAGCCGTTGGATGAGCCACTGCCATGATGAAAGCGTCTGTGTCTGGGGTGAACAAAACTACCTTTCTGAAAGCTAAAACTTGCTTGTTTTGCATGAAGTAAATATTCTAGTATCTGCCTCCTTGAGAAACATTTTCTTCCTCGAATTTGAAGGCGTTTTCCTTACATGTGACAATTAGTGTTATCCTATTTGTAAAGTTAAGATGCTTTCGCCACCAATCCACAATGAAAATGGCCAGTTTTTGTTGTCATTGTAGAAAAGTAGTTCCATTGTTTGATTTCTGCTGTCGGATTAATTATTTTCAGGGTAGGTTGACCGGATGATCTGCATACTCGTCCAACATCTTTAACTCTTTATTACATATGTATTGTTGCTTACCATTTCTCAATTGGAGAATATTGAAAACCATCTTTCTGGCTGAAATGTTGCGTTGGTTCAGACCCGGACCCATTTCTACTTGAAGGAACATTATGTGGGATATAAAACGGACCAAATGGACCACCCTTTTCTAATAACAATTTGTTCAAGAAATCTGGTCAGATTAGGTTAAATGTAATATTGGAAAGTGTTATTAAATCATTAGCATTGTTGAATGAGTTAAAACTGACCTTATCTTTTAGTGACACAAACAAGCTTTTTAAAAAAGGTGCTACTTCTAGACCCCGTGGAACCCAGGCAAATGACACTTTTTTAAATGGAATTTCTGGGTAGGCAAATTGACCCACAGTCACGTGACTGCACCAGGACGTTCAGTACACGTCACTTGGTACACTTTATGCGTTAAGATCAAGGATAGAATTGCATAAGGGATTGTGCAGATCATTTAAATTGTATGTGACACCGGTGTCACACTGTGCTCTTATGGGTTAATGGAATTTGGAACATATACACCAAACACCCGATCGACACATCGGTTTGCCTTCATTGCCTGCGACAGGATAAGATTTAACAAGTTGACAACAAACTGTAATTTACGTAGAAAAAGTTAAATAATGATTTACAATACTTCATCATCAAAAAAGTAAATATAAATATCTAAAATAATTAACAATTAAAAACATTTAAATATAGAAATGGCGTTGAACTTACTACGACGTAAAAAAATCAGCTTTGACGAACGAAACGAAACAAATGTTTGTTTGTGAAATCTATTTTGTTTTATTTTATAATTTTATTTCATTTTGCCCTTCTCGGTAATGTGATTATCTCAATACATCTCGTTAAATTGTTATCGGTAAAGTGTTGTCGTTGAATCGTTGTCGGTAAATATTCACAGCGGGGAAGTTTAATGTAAAATTTCAAACAACTAAGATGGTATACACATGAAAATGAAAGCATTATTGCAGCTAAAGATGAATACCATTGAATAATAGTTATTGAAACATGAAACATGACTTTAAGAAAGAACATTGCATAGTACCTCCCCACCCTTATTACCTTAAATTCCCACGACTTATGACCAAAACAGCCTTGTTAACGTTTGTTGTATAGCCAGGGGAAAATTCGTTGGGTCCAGGAAAGAAAGAAGACTCGAAACTTCTTTATAAAAATATCCGGGTGTATTTTTATTTCATAAGATACATTTTGTCGGCCGGAGAAAGAAGAGTCGGAGAGAGATAATGAGAACCGACAGTCTGTTCCCAACAGGGACACCGATCTCGTGCCTTCCGGTCCAGCCTAGGTGGTCTGCCTCTCTGTTCTGTCTCTCCACTCTCTGTTCTGAGTCCTGAGATTTCTCGTCTCCGAGCTTCCTCTGATCTGCTGGCCTGTGTCTTCTTTTATCAGGTTTGAACGCCCACGCTTGTGTGTTCAACATCCTGTTTTCGAACACCCACACATATGCATATTTTCTAAGGTGACTGGGGCCACTTCCGCACAGGGAATGACCTCCTGTGGCAGTATATCATAACACATTCATTTTCATGTTCTGCATATAATTACCTTTCTAATGATGTACAGCATACTTGGTTAGCAATTTGATACCGTTAAAACCCGTATCTCATGGACGAGAACGAGTATGCAGATCCGCTGGTGAACTAACGCCCAAATA
>VCCN01005549.1:10646-23993 GCA_006491835.1 Architeuthis dux
TGGACAATCCAGGAGCTTTGTCCAATCTGGGAACAATTACAGCTGGAATAATTGTCCAAAGTAGGAGCTTCACTAGCATATATCATTTCTTTTTTATATATAATAAGAGTGAAAGTTTGTTTGTCTTTGGCATGCCAGAATAATGCATGAACAAAGAAAACATGGGTCCGGGCTCCCTCTGGGGATGATATCTGATGTAACTTCCTTTTTTAGATGTTTCTCATCTAGATTGTTTTGGGTTGCATCTAGATGTCAGAAATTGCTATTTACATTATTTTTTATTTATGTTTTATGACTCAATTTTACACCGGACAGTAAATTTGGCATTTTATCTTAGTGATCTTTCAGTTTCAGTTGACATCACTGACTTGGTGAAACCATCGCCGAAACTTATGTACGGAAGATGGAAATTTTTGCACATACATGATATTTCTTTATTATAGTTTTTCACTGGATGCAAACACGCAACTTTCAGATTAGACAATATTTATTGCCATAAATTATTCTAAATTCCAATGTCTAGGATCTAATAATAAAAAAATTCCCAGTCATTTTTTGGACACTATTCTACATTTTCTTTATTGCTAGTTCGGTTGTTGTGAGGGCATTCTGGGCCAGTTAAAACAGAATACTAACTAACCATATATAAAATTTAATAAAAAATAATTTCAGAGTCATTATTTTTATTGCTATTTGTATTTTTATAGTGATCTTTTGGAAGTGGCAGACATGGTAAAACCTTTGCATGAGGGGAGGTAATTGTGCATGGATCCACTCCAAAATTTAATCAGTTCTTCCTTTGCCATCCACCCTTCCAGAAAATCTGAATGAAATTCCTTTAGAAATTTTGGATATACCTTGCAGACCAACAGACAAAAACAACATACCGCTTTTCAACTTCATTGACAGAAGTAAATAAGATTGTAAATCTACATTACTGACCCAGTTTAAACAAAATTTAGAATTTTAAAACCTCCATAAATTCAGTACAGTACACAATTAAATAATTTCACTATCTATTTAATTTTCATTAGGTATTATTTTCGAAAGTGCTTAAATAATTATCAACAAAAATATTACTGGCTGTGCATATCTTAAACTTGAATATATAGGTAGGCTTAAGTTCCAAAATAAGATAAATCACGAGCTGCAGGGTTGGCCCAAGAGCATGAAAAAATTATTACGGGCCGGGGACTGGCGGTTTATATAAAAAGCTTACGGGTTGGTGCAGGCCACAAATTACTGCAGGACTCTGATCACTTGTTTCACCCCATGCAATGCTCCTTGTCTGGTCAGCTGTTCCAACAAATTCAAAATACTGAAGTATTCAATGAATGATATTCAAATGAGGATGATACAGCCCCGCCCCCTGTATCATCCTCATTTGAATATCATTCATTGAAATCTTTTAAATATTTTGAACATTTTAGTTTTAAAATATCGAAAAATATGAAAATAGTATGATTTTTTTCTCATTATTATTGAAATTCCTAGATTTAGTTTAAATAAAATTAAAATGAAGAAAAACCGTGAATATTACCTCACATTTATTTGTCATTACTTGTGAGCCTGCAGAAATTAATGAAAAGCATTGATCATTCATGGGAATCTACTGTGTATGCTTTCAACAAATCAATATCACCATGATGGTACCATTAACCAGGCTTATAAAGTATAGCATTCATGAAAAGCACCAGCAACTGACTATCACATGTGGTGCAATAGAGCCAAAATGTGGTTGAAAGAGGAGAGAGAGACAAACTTCAAGTCATCTCAATTTTTGATGTTTGATTTTCTAATTACCAATGTCTCAGAAAACATGTTACAACATAAATGCTTGAACCTTGATAAAGTTTTTTTCCATCCTGTCTGAAATTCATTCATTTAAAGTTTGTTTTTTTTATAGTGTTTTAAGAAACATCAAAATCCCCAACAATTAAAGAAGGGCTTTGTATTAAGTAAACAGTGTAGGAAATTTAAGTAGTTAATTTAACCTCGAATCAGTTCAACAGAAAAAGAACACAACTTTAACTTAGAAATAAATGCAACATAATAAAACGCCAATATTGTTGCTACTTATGCAGGCGCGGATCCACAGGGGGCCAGGCTAAGCAAAATTAAAAAGGATTTTTTTTTTTTTTTTTAAATATCTAGATAAAGAAATTGTAATGAAAAAACCCAAATAATCCCAAGCAATCATAAATTAACTTAAAAACAAACATTATTATATCCATTGTCTAATTAGACGAAATCCTGGATCCGACCCTGTTATGGTCTATAAACACAAGATTCAGAACCACAGATATATATTTAAAAAACTCAAAATATTGGTGTCTTAAAATTAAGAAAGATTTAGCAAGTTGAGTGGGGAAAATTAAGGTCAAGGCCAGATATGAGCATTAGACTGACTCACTGAACGACAGACATGGCAATGAGATAGAAAGACATGCTATGATAATTTAAATGGCTTAAAAGAGGAACAGTTTGTTAACCACACAATCTAAACGGTTTAAGAAATACAAAATGTAAACTTCAAATTATAAAACTAGACTAAAAAGCCCTTTAAAACTGAAAACAAAATAAAAAGGAGAAAGTGAAACAAGTTCAAGTCTCCAATAAACACTGTCTACACGCACACATAATAATAATAATAATAATAATAATAATAATAATAATAATAATAAGTGAACATATAAATAATAAAATTGGCCAAATGATAGTTCAACGCCAACAGACAGCTATATGTGGTTGGTGACCATGTTAGGTTCAATATGCCAAATGAATGCGAAACTCGTTGCGTTATCAATCTCTCTTTCTCTCAACACATACATATGACGATAATTGTTCAATGTTTCAATAATGAAAGACTAATATTCCAGCCTTTCATAACCAGACTGAACATCCACGCTATCAGTGCCAGTTAAGTGTGTACCAGGCACGTTTTAGTCTGATTTACGAGGGGGGAAGAGGTGACATCCTAACGAAATGGGATAGAATAAAATAAAAATGATTAATTAAAAGATAAATGCTAAGTGGTATTGTAGAAAGAATAATAAGAAACCTTTCGAACCTGAAGAAAAGTGAACAATATTGAGAATAATCGACCACTTTATTCAGTAATCTCAACTGACTGCTGTCTGTGTAGTGGTAGTGTACAATACAACCAATTTCTACAATTGGACATAGAAATCATGATTTCTTTCGAAAACGTACAATGTTTTAATACAGAATTTGAGTTTTATTTTATGAAGAAATCAAATGCAACTTCTAGATGTTATCTTTTTCTCAATTTGCACTTTTTAGGTTCTATTCTCTCTTCACACGACTATGGAATAAGATCGAGATAAAAGTAGATTGATAGGAAAATAAATAAATCATATATATTAAATAGACAGGGATCAAAATCTGAATTAAAAATTAAGATAATTTAAGTAAGAAATCTGTCTGATCGATCAGTTAAGTTATGCTGAGAAATTACTAGTTCTCCAATCTCTAATTAACAGTAATACATTTATCTGAAGTGTCTTTTTTCAGTAAATTTAAGATGATAACGATAGTGTATGATAATCTTGATCGCATCTGATTTTCCTTTTTTCGAATTGATTGAATTCACTAATAAGATATGTGCCGGTCGTTAAAACGAAAAAGAAGGAAAATCTCTAACAGACTGATAGTAGCAGCAGCAGCTCGCTCTCATTAAAATACAACCACATGGTATATTCCCGCACAGATGGCTATATTCGCTTATTTTAGATCTCGACTATTCCTCTCATACTAACTCTACCAAGACTATTAATTACCAACGCTCGATAGCTTTTTAAAAAAAACATCTCTATAGTCGACATAAAGAAATCTATACCATAACGTCTGAATTTTTAAGAAGCGAAATCTATGCTACAATTCATTCAGAAAGCTTGAATGTATGTAGGTATTTTTTTTTCTTCTTTCAAACTCCCTCCCAGTCATCATCAGCAGGAAGAGAAAGTCGTGGTCGTCACTAACTCACTCACACACTAGTGTACACAAGATAACAAACCGCATTCTTTCTTTGCTGCACATTTTATTTTAATACCGAGCTGCGAGCACATAGAAAGACATCAGAGATGTATTGTATATCCATTAAAAACCTAGATTCATAATGATGTAGTTAAATTTGTTCTTGAATAGTCACTTCACTCGCATTATTTCGCTTCGGGTACTGAGAATATTTTGACATTAATTACGACATGCATTCATTTTCGTCGACTATTTGCTTCCTTAAGAAGCAGTGAATCAAACTGAAGTCTAAGTCGCTATATATTTTCTGTATCCTCATTTCTAAACGTATTATTTATGACCACGTGCCCTATCTTGTATAATTTAAAATAAATAAAATAACTCTCTTTAGACGCTCCTCTCTTTATTTATTCTAATATATGTAGTTAAGCAATAAGCATTTATTTAACTGATACTACTAATACTTAGCAGCGGCAGTACTACTGTTGCGTGGAGAAAGTGGCCTATAGCCGGACAAACACTAACAAAGAAGTACTACTAGTCACAACAGACGACGGCATTTCTGATAAAAAGGACCATTGCATTTACAATTTCTGATGATCATTGCTTTTTCTTTTTTTAAATTAAATTTATACTCGTTTTGAGTAAGTTGTTAAGCGTCATCTGAAAGTACCGGATACTTTTGATTTTCTGTTCTTAAATTCATTTAGCACTGGTTTTCTTTAGAAAAAAACATCGAAAAATAAGTTATGACAGGTGGAGAAGTCAGCAGTAATAATGAGATAGCTTAACGATTCTTGCCAGTCGTGGAGAACCTAAAAGTCAGTCATCCAATTCTCCTCATGTTGATTTTCCCTAAGGTGGATAAGGTGACTTCTTGCCGGTTTTCAAATCGGTTTTTCTTTTACTAAGATGTTCACGTGATCAAACATACCGCCTTTCCATGTAGTTTTTCTACCATAGTAAGTTTTCTGAATTCATCACGAAATTCCGTAAGTTTCTTGTGATTATTCATTTTCAATAGGAACAAAATAAAATTTATAACAGAAAGGCATAATCAAAATACGAGATCTGGCAAAACATGACACTTTCAGCGAAGTAGGAATGAAGCGTACGCACTGGCACTCCCTATCGGCTACACACCGGCCTTGTCAGTAGTTGGACCGGGTGGACAGATAGGAAAGAGCTGAATATATAAGGAAAAAGAAACTGTTTTACCTTGGCGTGAGTGTGTGTAAACACACAAGTATCTTGGATTTGAACAGGTTATGTGGCAAGTAGCGCCTAGGGGTATAACGATCATCGTCTCACGGTCTCATTATTTCCTTTTCTCTCTATTTAGAAACTACACAAAAAATACTCAAGTGGTAGGGGGTTATGTATTACTTGGAATGAGATAACCGTTGATGTATTTGTGTTGGTAAATCACGCACAACAACTGGTATCAATGGTCCCCTCTTAAACAATAAGTTTTCCATTGTAATAAACTCTTAGTCTTACCTACCTATCAATAATCATTGACAGTTTTATGTAGTTTTCGAAATATTGGTTCAGGTTTGTTTTATAGATTCAGTTTGATTAATCAACTTCATAACTCATCTACAACACTACACAGTAATCGGCGATACACATTTCTTCCAGTTCCACGTTAGAATGAAGGCAGTAAAAGCTTTGTTCAATTTCTTTACATGCAATTTTTTAATTAACAGAAATAAATAATCATCTTAATCAGTGTATAAGGCTAGAAGATTACCATGAATAGGAAAAAGAGGGGAGTGAACAAAAAAAAACAAAAAAAAAGACTGCTTTTTTCGCAACAATGAGTCACCACAACCATACCTACAGAACAACTGATAATGACAAACACAATTTATACACCATCTTTCTGTGTGTGTATATAATAATTAATAATACACAAAAGCATATTATGGAGCCTACATATAATACAATAAAATAAATATTCGAAATAAGGAATTTCTACACATGGAAAACAAAGGTAATGATGACGTCTTCTTGACTAAAAAAATCTGTGTAGTGTAAGACTTTTAGTTTTATGATAAGCAAGCCACAAGAAAGGATTCATTTCAATAATTCCAGAGTGAGGTAACAATTTACAATGAGTACTTATACTTGAAGGGATTATTTTGTAATTTAAAATAGTCCTTAAAACACATGGTACGGTACCGTAATGTATTTATTTTAAAGCAAAACGTTAACGATAAACGATTTGGCAGAAATCCTAATGACCGCTGCACACTCAAATTAGTTGTGTATCTGTTTAATTATATTTGCTAATATGTTTATATTAAGATATATAAGGTTGTTATAGACACATTTTGAAGCCTCTTTTATTCCGTTAAAGATACACACACACACATACAAAGAAGAGACGGAGGCACACGTACATCTCAGAAAGCAGAAATATAAAAAGGAGGATGGGGATTCTTCTCCCTTGTAAACTCCAATGCTATTTGACCAAGTTCCACATCTGTTCCGGCTACTTCAGAGTCCGGAACAGACATCAAAAGGAACTTACCTGTGTAGAAAGATGCTTACACTTAGAAGATTCCTAAGGTTTAGAGTCTCTGTATAAAGCTACCAAGAGGGTATCCAGTGAGGTGACGACCAACACTACCTCTCCACCACCGTTCTCGTACAAGACAAACCAGCCATTATTCCAGTTAGGTACAACGCTAAAAATAACAGCCAATCACAACTTGCTTTACATCCTGCAGTTCGACGGCTATATTTTTTCCGGAGTGGGAGTGGGAGTAGAGGCAAGAGTGATCGTGGAGAGAAAAATGAAATGCAATCTTCCCTTTTTATTTTATTTTATTTTATTAATTTCTTTGATTGTTTAGTTTAAAAGAAAAAAGTGGGGATGTAGTTTAACAAAATAACTATATTATAACATATTTGCTGGAAAAATTCAAAAAAGACATTATTTTTAGCGATAGTTTTCCTTCCTCCAACCTGACCATCTCCCAGAGGTAGTTAACTTAGTTTTATTGTTCTATTGTAATTTTGCCATATATTTTAAAACTGGCTTAACCTATTGGTAAACTATTTTAAAATTCATTTCATTTTTTTGATTTTTTTTTACCACTTATTTAAAGAGATGTTGATGAATGTTTTTGAAAGTGTATCACATTCCATTATACTTAAAAAAAAATTCTTGTGCCAAAGATATAAAACATAGTGATAAAGTAACCAAGGGCAAGATGAGAAATCCAAACCAACCTAATAATTGGTACTTGCATTCCTTATGCTAGCTATATCAACTATAATACAAACCAATCAACTTTTAGCCAACTATTTTGTGGATCAGTAAAGTAAAGCTATTTACCCAGAACTGAGATTTGTAATCTTTTTTAAATAATTGTCAATTGAGTATTTTAAAGGAATATACATAATAAGAAAGTTGTTTTACTGAACTTGATAACACTCTTCATATTCAAAGCAATTGTCAAAGAGCATTGGTCAGCAAATTAGTCTTGCAGGCCATTGATAATGAAACTTTAAAAACACTTTTGTCATTCTTACATTGTCTTCTGCAACAAAGGGCATTTCAAAGTATACAAGGTTTGCATCTCAGTATTGAACTCTTTTCATTCATATTGAAAAAGAAATATTGAAACATAAACTTTAAGAGCATTAAAGATTAGAAAAGAACAGACATTTAGGTTTAAGACTCAGATAATCCACTGTCTGGGTGTCCTACAGGACATGGCCCAGTGGATAAAAGCAGTGGTAAAGCTCATCTGGTTCCCTAACAGCCATATGATTAATCCCTATTACAAAGGTAGAGAGCAGCATCATATGGAAGAATTGAGTTCTGAAATTTTCAGTGAAGGACACTGAACATGACAGATTAAGATTGAGAACAACATGCCCTGTAATTGAATATTGCTTAGGTTTTATATGGGATACAACATCTGACTCCGGTATATCCCTAAACAAAATTCTTCTACAATTAAAAATCAAATATTCACCATACATATAGGTGTAATGGATAAATAACTACTACTGTTCACTAATCAGCAGCAGCTTCTATATGATAACTTGACGACCTAGAGTGTGTGCAAGGAAGCTTTGGTGTCTTTGTCTCAGCCTTCCACTCCCAATCAGTGGCAAGAAACAAAGTGTGGTAAGTAAATCTTTGAAGTAGGTGTTTTGAAGACAGGAAATAAAATAGACAAGGCTTCTTGTCTAGGAACAAGAACAAATAAACTTTATATACACAATTTACATGGATTTGAAGTAAGAAAAGAGTTTACCAACTCTTGTGAAAGTCCTTACAACAAGAGATTTACTAAAATAGTGAGTGATGTACATGTTTGTATGTTCTTTTGAAAAGTGTGATAGAAATGTTTTGTTGAATTGACTTACTGGATTTATCTTTCTAGTTTATACCAAAGTTTGAATTTTCAATGCACAACAAAATCAGGGATGCAAATGAGAGTGTACGTGGGGGTATGGCATATACATACTTCTCAATTTCCAGACATTTATTATTAGCAACATTGACACAACCAGCCACTTTGCTCATCCCTGATGGACACCTCTGTGATCCTTGAGCATAAATCCTAGATATAGCCTAACCGTATAACAGTGTTTCCTAACCTTTTCATTACCAAGGAACCCTTTTATTTAAATGATTTTTCCCACTGAACCCAGGTTTTTGAAAGGTCTGCCTACTCAACAAGCTCACGGACCCCTAGTAATACCTTTGTGAACTCCAAGAGAGCCATGGATCCCATGTTGGGAACCATGGACCCCCCCCCCCACACACACAAGGCCTGCAGACTCCCAGGTTGGGAACCGCTGCTGTATGTCTAGTTCCTAATACCCATTTTCATCACTGCACAAAATGTTGTTTGCCAGTTGGAATCTTTTTATGTGTGTTATAAGTTTTAGTAGCAAAAGATTCTTGTGATTGGTCAGTTTGGTTACTTGGTCTCTGTTAAGATATATTAATCAACAGAGAGACTTTGAGACTAGTTGAGTTTGATCATCATCTTGTTGATGATGTTGAGTCGGTCAAGTGGCGTCATGTTACCTTGCTTGTCATATGTTGACTGCTGTGTGGATTTAGCATTGTGTGTTGACTGCCAAAATAGAAGATGTTGAGTAACAAAGTTTCTAGAAGTCTGTTGAGCTTGTGATTTGTTCTCTTCTTTGGATGGTATGTCCGGAACACTGTTGCGGCCCTGGCACGTTTCCCGGCCATCACTGAAGAAATGAGTTTTGTATGTTCCTTAATTAAATAGCCTAGATTTGTAACAGTAATTCCCTGGAGCCTATATAGGCTCCAGGGAATTACTGTTACAATCTAATTCCTCAATTTTGATTGGTCAAAAAATGTTATTTGAATTTTTCTGATTGGTTATGATTTTTTAAATTTAATTTTTGGCAAAAATTCTTCAAAAAGCCGTTTTGATCCTTTTTGGTCATATTTAAGTGTAAACGAGTGGTTTTGTTCAATCTTGTCTTTGGAGTGGTAGCATCAATTCAGACGTATTTCTACTTATTAGACTGTACTATTTCTAAGATTTTTCAATCAACTTACCAAGATAAGAAATCCAAACCAAGAATACCAGACCAACAGAAGCCCGGACTGACTCAGCTGCCCAGTTTTTGCAAACAAACTACCACAAGGTAGGACTTTCCTTTTTTATATTGCTGATGACATCGGTCAGGCCATCAAGGCTTTATTTCAAACACCCAATAAAGAAGGGGCTGACCAGAACAAGAACACAACAAGTGGGGGCTCTCCTAATCAGTGGAATCCCCCCACACACACACTAGCTTTCTTATGTTTACACACCCACCCACACTTTTAAGCGATATGACAGAACTTGTTTAAAGATCCCAGAAATTCACCCACTTTGTCTGCCCAAGCTGATGGCCGCCATCAAAAAGAGAACATTGTAAGTTGACAGAAAAGCAAACAAACAATACAAAAAACAACATGATAAAATCACTGACTGGAATGGGGGTGAAGCTTCAGCAAGCTGTCAAAAACACTAGCTTTCCTATGTTTACAGCATCCTAAGAAGGAATTACCTGGGCCAGCTTCAGACCAGAGTGACAATATATGAGGTCCTGGCTACATATTGGAGAGCACCATGCCAATTATTTTCTCCAATTTGGAGAAATCGTGGCAGTCTCCTCTGATCATATGTGCTAGGAATGCAGGTTCGACCTCATGTTGGATAGGAAAGCCTTAAACTTGAACTGTTTGGAAGTGGACTGCCAGTCATCATCTCTGGAAGAAGACTGGCATGCTGTCACTGTGGGGAGACCAGTCAGACAAAAAAGGTTGTGGCCACCCCGGAAAAGTCTGGCAGGAAAGGGCAGGAGGAAGGTTCAAACAGCAGCACTTCAGTCTTCACAGTGACCCTACTCTAACCAGGAGACACTAACAGTTCCATAAGAGAGGCCCCACAGTCATACGCGGCCAATGTCAAAAACTGTGGTGGTCCGGAGAAATAAAAGCAGGATGCATTGCTAGTATTAAAGAAGCTGTCAAACCTGGACAAAAAACATCAACACACAACCAAGGATAAGCCAGCAGAGGTGGAAGCCTCCTCAATTACCTCATTTTCTCCCAAATCTCACACTACAAATAAAACCTCCACAGAAACTGCCTCCCCTAAAACCACTTCTCAAAAACTACTCACAGTTGAGCCAGTCTCACGGCTCCCAACACACAACAATCACCACCCACCTCCTCCTCCACCTTGAGTCCATAACCACCACAACAAACCACAAGAAAAAGACATTGAGGCTGGGGGCGACTCCAAAGAGGAACAGCCACAAAAAAACAAAAAAAACAACAATGGAGGAGAAGACATTTACTGTGTCAACCCGGGCACCATTAGGAAAAAAACATGCAGAGGTTAAGGAAACTGAGGTTTCCCCACAATTTTGAATTTATAAAATCACTGACTCGCCCATTTCTCAAATGTTCAAATTGAGTGTTGAAAATCATTTGTACCTGCTTGGTTATGTTAATAAATGAATGGAAACCTACTGGTCTGTATTTCCATGTGCAATACACTACTTAAATGTAAAAAAAATGTTCCATTTTTAAAACATTGTGACGGGTGATGAAAAGTGGAAACTTCAAAACACTGTGGAACACAAGAGATCTTGGGTCAAAATGAACCACCATTAGACATACACAAAGGCCAAAGGCCAGTCTTCATCCAAACAAGATGATGCTGTGTATACAGTGGGATTGGAAGAGAGTCCTCTACCATGAGTTCCTTTCGGAGAACAAAAAAATTGATTCAAATAAGTACTGCTCTCAATTAGATCAATTGTATGCTGCAATCAACGAAAAGCATCTGGAATAAGAGAAAGGTCATAATCTTACATCAGGATAAGTGAAGGTGGATTGTAGAAAAACAGCAGAACAGCTACAAATCATGTTTCTTTGGTGACCAGGAAAAAATTGTAAAATTGTAAAAAAAAAAAATGTAAATACACATACATAGTTGGTTCCTTAATAATTCTGTATCTTTCATAAAAAGCTGTACACTTCAGTTATAAAAGTACACATGTAAATTTTTATTTGCTTTTTGAGAAAATAAAACATATATATGGAATATTCTGGAAGAATGGCAGCCTCCATTGTGTCCTCTATGTTTTGAGAGAAGATATACAAACATATGTACAAAGCTTGTTTATAAGGATACATTTTTGACCAACTGAAATTATAAAATATGGAAATAAAATACTTTTGCCACAATTTCTTGCAGTGATGCATATCCATTGTAGGTTAAAGTAATTTATTGTACCTGTCTACGCTAGGTTAAATACTTAAGGAGTAAAAAAAGGACAAAAGCTTTAAGACTTGTAAAAATGTTTCTCTTCACTTTTGACTCTTTAAAGGGGAAAAATTTTCCCTTCACTTTTGACCCCTTAAAGAATCATTATATATAAAGTTGTAATGTTTGTTTGTACTCTTATCACTCAAGAACTATGCCACTCAAGAACTATGCATCTTAGATAAAAAATAAAACCATAATTGAATTCATCATGGCATTGGTGGCTGTACACAGAAGAGACCTGACAGAATACAATATGTAGGATAGTACTGTCTCCCACTGAGATTCGCAAAGATTTTGGGAAGCCATGGCCAGGGTAACATACTTCCATATTATTCCGTTATATCCCTTGCATTGCTCATTACTTCACAGGTTATAGGTTGACGTCTGGGTTGTTGCGATGCCTAAATTGGTCAAGTCCTCTTGCAGCTCCTTGGACAGAAATGAGAGTCCATGATCAGAATGAATGTATGAAGGTGTCTCGAATATTTTGAAAAGGTTTAGGCACTGGACATATTTGTGCATGCAAATGCGAAGGGAAATCGGGAATACTCATCTACAATAGTCAGTAGGTAGTGGTTCCTGGAGGTAGAAGGAAGAGGTCCTTTGAAGTCTAGGCTGAGTTGTTCCATTGGCTGAGTGGCTTTTATGAGGGGGGGTTCATTTTTTAGTGTAGTATCGAGGCTTCAATCGAGCCTATTCAGGGCATTCTCTGTACTCTTTTCTCACTTCTTCGACAGAATAAGGAAGGTTTCTTACTTTAATAAAGTGGGCAGACCGCATTATGCCAGGATGAAAAAGGTGAACATAGAGCTCTGACTATTGATAGTGGCCCCACAGTGAGGTCGAGACAGCACGTCAGCAGAGATGTTGCTTTTACTAGGTCAGTAAATGATGTTTTACTCATAGCACCCCAACTCAATTCACTACCGTTGGATTTTTAATTTTTTAATTTTGTCCAGTCTCTCCGAAGGGAATATATAATGACTGCCTGCTGGTCTGTGACGATCGTGAAGCGTCTGCCTGATAAATAGTGTGACCACTTTTTCACTGCCTCCACGATAGAACAGGCTTCCTTTTCAACTGCAGCGTGCTTACATTCAGTTTGAGTGAGGTTCCGAGAAAAGAAGGCAACTGGGAAACCCGCTTGGTTTAGTATGGCAGCTATCACTATGTCAGCAGCATCAGTTTCAACCAGCAGGGGGATGTTTTCCTCAATTGAGTGCAGCAAAGCCCCTCCAATCTCCTCTTTAAGGTCATTGAAGTCCTTCACCACCTCAGGGTTGAGAGGAAACGATGTGGGAACAATCAGGTGTCTAATTTTATCCGAGAATTTAGATAGCCATTTAAAATTGTAAGAAAAAACAGCGTAAAGCAGCCTTGTCCTGATGGATTGGCAGTTCTTTAAGTGGGCGTGTGTGCTCTTGGTCTGGTTTAATAGATCCTTGGTAGGCCGGGGGCCAGCAGGGTCTACTGTGCACCCCCCACCCGTGATTCTATATTTTGGGTACCAAAA